>JAGXCT010033531.1:0-31681 GCA_022495035.1 Philopotamus ludificatus | reverse complement strand
TTTGTCTCGCTCGCATCTGGTACAATGTCCCAAGTGCCAGTAAAACGTACTAGTGACACAACGAGAGTCCAGTCTATGGCAAAACATCGCGCAGAGTGCGCGTGTCGTTTAAGCTTCAAAATATCGACCAAATTAAAGGACATATCATGAATAACTATTTATTAAAAAAAATGTCAAGATATTGACCTGATATGCTTGGGACATATTTTCAATTATAAATAGACCCCCTTCGGATGACGCAATTGTTTTTGAACCACCGTGATGGATCAGTTAAACAATTAGCGATTTATTTAATTTACAGAATAGACTTACTACATTCATTTTCTATTTAATATTATATTTTAATAGTTATGTTTAATTAAAAATATTATATAGAAAAACTGTTTAAAAAGTTATAAGATTCACAGAAATACTCATTCTTAGGTACGAATAATTCACAAAAATGCAAATATGCATAAACTAAAAAATTAATGCGAATTTTAAATAAAAAAAAATAAGAATAGCGAATAAAAAATAAAACGATGTGTGCGGTTTGAGTTTTATATTGAAAACACCGTTAAGTGTCACGTACAATCGTGTTTAACTTAATGGAGCAGGATGTGTTATTGCCTTGAAAAGATAAGTCAATTGGTGATGAATAGATGATTGCACCAGTTGGTGCAACAACAATCCGCAATCATTCAATTATTACGGCATCCTTGCAATATGGCGATTTTAAATAAAAAAATATAATCGGCGGAATGCATCGTTGATTGAAAGGAAACTATGTCCTTGATTCGATGAAGACATCTGCTGTTGGACGCAATTGGACGCAACGTACATGTCGTCTTAATTGTCGCGAATCAATTTGACATAACTTTTTTTAGTATACAGAACGATGAAAGACATATAACTTCGATCTAGACGTCTTTAATGAAAAAAAATATTAAATAATATATGAACACTTATGAAATAAAATAGTAAAATATACGCAGGACCTTGGGGATAAAACGATATTTTTTTTAGTATTCGATGATTTTGCCTTGTGCCAGATTTGAAGAGAATCGCAAAGGTTATAGGCCTGGCTTGGTTTGATTTAATATAATTTTCCAGTGGTAAATATTTGCATTTCTTGATGCATTTCAGTTGTCATGTCTGAATCTTTATGTGATATAAAGAGTAGCAAATAGGGTGTATTTCTTGTGAGGCAGATTAGCAGCGGTTAATACTTTAAGGTTAAACCAATTATTATTATTATTAGGTATCTCAGAAATGTTTTTTTTAAATAATAGACACATTTATCTGATGAATAACCTTTCAAAGACTTCATAGACATTGAATAGAATAATTTATAATCTCAGCTAATTTTCAATGATTCAGAAAATATCTTAGTTTAAGTACTGCATTAAGTATGTAAGTTATCAACTGAATGTACTTTTTTGAAGCTTCCTTTCCTTAATAGTTTTCCTGTATATAATACTCTAATGATTTTTAATATTTCTGAGGTTAGTCTAACTTTTCAGTAACTTTTTAAACTTTTGAAGATTGAAGACCGCAAAAAACGCGCTAAATTGATTCGGATATTAGGGTTTTTTTAGAATTTAACGATAAAGTGTACCACGTGTTTTTCCACCAAGTGGTACGATTATTAAGGAGTACTACTTAAAAGTTTTAAGTCGTTTACGAACATCATTTAGAAGAAAAATATGATAATGCTTACTCTCTGCTGTTTGTTCATGATTTTTTTACTAAAAATGATACTATTGTATTGCTTAACAGAAAGAAAATAAACGAAAGCATATCTGTCGAATGAAGAATCTAATATAAATAAGTCATAGAAGACGTTGAGAAAATCAAAGAGAACTTTGATATATTAAAATAATGTTTTTTTAAGAATAACGAAAATCCTTTATATTATTTTAAATTAACCATCGTTTTCATGCTAGGTTTACTTTTATTGATTACCTTTATCATGATTTAATTAAAATAATATTACATTTTATGTTACTCATTATAAAGATACAGAGATCTAGATGATCATTGTTTCTTATCATTTTATAGTATTAAAATTATTAAATACCGTAGTGATATTTAATGAACTGATATTTTTATTATAGATTAATTAAAGCGATGTTGTTTTGTACAATGTGATGCATTTTTGAGATTATATCTCGAATATTAAACGTCCATAAAACCATTCTGCGCCATTAGTTTTTCTTATCTCAATTCGCGGTACCGTATCAAGGCCATCTCCTTTTGGAAAAATTTGTTGTTTTTCTCAGATGAAAACATGCCCGAGGGCCGGTTGGCGAAATTTTCCAGCAGCCCTGCGCCCCATGGTTTCCGGGGCAAGGGATAAACGGCTCGGAACGGTTCTTATCACTGTAATGCTAATTTGCAAGCCTTTTTATTAGCAATAAAAAATGAAACGTCCGCAGGTGCTAAACGGAACGACTCACTGAAAATTCATAGCCATGTACCGGACGAAGAATAATTTCGGGATAATGCCTCATTATTCCCGGGACGCAGCTCCACTAAGCCTTCCGTTAATTTTATTTCGTGTTCACGGCGAACTTTACGCATCTGATTCAATTTGCATAAAAAAAAGTTTATAATAACCCTCCCTCAGAAACAACACGCAGAGTATGGAAATGCGTAGCGAAAGGGGTGTGGCCCTGCGCCAGTTTTCCACTCGAGGTGTGAAGGAAATTGGCTTTTTAATTTTTTTTTGAACGCGACGGTTACTTATGGAAATTCGCGCCAAAATTATGTATGCCGGACTCGTCTTAGTCGGACGGATTAGCCTGGAGAGGATTTAAAATAACGGAAAAAATACTCAACTTCTTTCACCAAGACAAACAAAAGCAGAGTTCTACGCGTGTCTCGCGGAAATTGGAGTTTTCTGAGACACCTATACATATTTTTTTTTAAATTTGAATATTTCAAGTTTTGTTAAAAATGTCAAGCCAAAATAGGACCGATGCAAAACTGAGCAAGTCCAGTGAAACAAATAGTTACTCTGCGTTAGGCCCGTTTTTTTTAGTATTATTGAAAACTTCCAGAACTAATTGATGTACAGATATACATTGTAATAAACCCTTGAAGGACATTTTAAACAGTTTTTATATATAAATTATTAGGTTACATATTAGCTTGATATGAAATAGTTTAAATTTAGTATTAGTTCCATTATTGTTAACTCAATTATTTATAAAAAAATAACCTAATATGATATGATAGAATTATTTTTAAATTTGAATACTCCCAGTTATGCAGGATAATAGTTGGGAGTGGTCGCACGGATGATCGGATAACACGGATAATCCGACTAGCAATAACAAAAATTAATTAACTTATACCTCTTTTTTTCTTCCCTATCTTCTTCTTTAGTCAGCACTTTCATGTCTGAGGATTGTGACCATTCTTGTTTCAAATTTTCTTGATTTTTTCTCTCCAGATTCTCTGCATTCTGCAACTAGCATCACAGCAACTACGGTGGAGCTAGAGGCTGTCTTCACTTGGTCGCTTCAGTAGGTGGGCGATCTGTCCCTTGCCTTGCCTCCTTGTACGTTTCCAAGCGTAACGAGCTTCTCCAGGCTATCGTTTCTTCTAGCGAGATGCCAAGTATCGAAGAATCCTCTTATGAGACATATGGAAGAAAGTCGCACTTCTTTTTCGTTCCCTATTCCTTTTAGGAGAGAGATGTTTATGCATTTAGCAGTCCATGGTACTCTTAGCAGACGTCGCTATCACTATATTTCAAATGCGTCAATTTTCCTTTTCATGTTCTCCTTTATAGTCTAGATTTTTACGCCGTAATTAAAATTGACAATACCATACTCTGACTAAACGTTTTTTTGTCTTTTTTGATATCCCCCTCTTTTCCAAATTATCGATAGCTTTGACGTCGCATTTTTAGCCTCCCTATTCGCCTTCTTATCTCTGGCTCAAAATTTCTATTACTCGTAAGTAGTTATCCGAGATATAGAAATTCTTCAACCGTCTCCAAATCTGGAAGATTATCAGATCTATATATTAATACAATATATTAAATAAAAAAGCTACTAACGGCTTCTTTGCTTCTGTGTCTGGTTCATCAATGTTACATGTTAAGATAGCTTTCTGTAATTTTTATATTTCTTCTGCCCTTTCACTTTTTGGTTTTTTGTGCTTTCACTTGTATATAACACTTTATCTTTAAATTAATTTTTCCACATATAAATACTTGTTTTCTCTTTTACAGCTATACAAAATTGTATATACATCTTATGTTTTAGTTATATTATTACAATTTTTGCCACTCGAGCGCTGGCAACTCACTAGAGCAGGGGTGAGCAACCTTTTTTTAGAACGGGCCAGCTACAAATTTAAAAATGTCGTGAGGGCAGCACGTACGAAACTTATGATAATACAAACACTGAATGATAAACTCTAATTATCTCGTTATTAACAAAATAAACTTAGTATAAAAAATATAAAAATTAAATAACCATTATAAGAAATACTATTAGAAAATCGGCGAAGGATATATAATTAATCCCTGTTTTTACGTGCCCGTATTTCACATTTTCCCACTATTTGCGATAAATTTTCGCACTCCCGTTTTATTTTAGGACATATAGTACTTTATGTGTTTTTATTTCCCGCAATTTACGTTTAGTGTTTTCAAAGTTATTTAAATAAATTCGCGGCGTTTTTAAATGTTAAAAATGAATATTAGGAATCAGAATGGTCCATTAATTCGAGGTAAGGCCCTGCACATTGTATCTCGATTAAACATTGAATTTACGTTTTCCTTCCAATTCGGGACACTAGATTTTTTTAAAATTTAAAATGTAAAATCTTTAAAGGGCCGCACTAGAAGGTGGGGCGGGCCGCAGGTTGCTCATCCCTGCACTAGAAAGTTACAATGCGAACACTAAGCTTGTGACTGTATCGAAAATGACAGCAAAAAAATGTAATTTAATTAAATATGTTTAATATATCAATATGTGTAAGTTATGAGAAACAGACAAAATTATTAGCACAATACACTCGCACACTTTTGATCATGTTAAAAAAAATATAATAAAACTGATCCCAAAAAATTACCTTATGATTGATATAGGATGTTCTGAAAATATTGGCATAATTTTTGGCAAAAAAATAATTTGAAAGATGACTGAAATCGTCAATTTAAGTAGATAACGCACGCTCTGTAAATCTCAAGCGTACTCTATGCTTGGTTTGGAATGGGTACATCGCATTGCTATTATTGAATTACTTTTATTATATATTTTTTAGTAGTTCTATGTACATAAGCCCGTCTGAAACTTTGCCTTGATAGTTCATACAGATACGTAAACATAGACACAACAAAGGAGGGATAACGATTCGGGATCTGCCGACGGTATCCAAGCGGGAAGTTATAGAATTTCAGTAGCTAATTTAGGGTTTCTAATTAGAGTCGAAGCAACTCTCGCCGAGCAGAGTGAGAAAGACATTTGAGATATCAGTGTGGCATCGCGGGAGACGGAGAACCAACCCTTTGGCTGCCGACGAAATTCCAGACTCCCCCGCAACCGCTCCGCTCTAATGTATTCAATGGAGCTAATTGTGGGCTTGACGTGATACAATGCCAAATTGAATTTCAATACAATTTCTTGGATCTATCTGTCAATTTAAAGTTTTGCTTGTGTGCTACGAAGCAAAGTCGGCGACATGTCACTTGTCACCCCTAAAACATGGCGAATTTTGCTATAGAAGCAACAAATATTAATAAAACTAAATTATGAAATATTTCGATATGAATCTTACGTTTTCTAATACGACTTATTTTCTTAGAATAATATGAATACAAAACGATCGCAGTTATAAGAGCCATTTATCATTCAGCACCGAGTTATCTTCGGATAAGAATCTATAGTTTGGAGCAATTTTCAAAATAACAAATAGCTCTATATCGACTCTCATTCCGACTCGTAAACTTTAGATCGTAAATAATATTATACTCTCGGTATTATCTGCCAAGAAAAAATGTAAAATATAACTGAGGCAATATTAAAATTATTTATTTATTATAGGGTCATCTAATATATAAAGTTTTTATAATATATAATATATATTTTTATATGTATTTTTTTCGTATATTTAAAAAGAAGCAAATGATCCTCCCCGATGAGTTCGGAGGTCGGATTCGGCTCATCAAATTTTCACCCGGTGTTTTTGGGTGGGTGGCGCCACAAGGGTAGTTAAGGTTACTTGAACCGTGATTTTGTTTCTGTGACCCCCTTGATCTGCGTTCAGCCCCTTCAGGATACCCATTCTCACCCCTCGGGGGAAATTGCAAGATAAATGTAGCGGAATGGCAACACCGTGGCCGTATTATTATTCCGCCACTCATATATGGTTACGATCATAACGAAACAATGTGCTCTCAAAGGGTTATCGCGCTGAAGAATTTGGTAATCGATGTCGTGTCAACACGACTAGTCAACTACTATGTCTATCATGTACATACATTATAATACACGCCATCTATTAGAGCAGTAGGTTCAATAAACTTGATCGTTAAAAAATGCTCCATTATTATATAAAGCGCGACTATTCATTTTTTAAAATATACACATTATTTATTTGGGCAGTAATTTTAATTCAATATAAATATTATAAATAAGCATCACGGTTTTGATAAAAAATTCTTGCTTTTTGATGAAATTTGATGGTAAAATAATAGATAACCTTTGCATTAAGCTCGGTAATAGTTTATAACTGATTGACGAACACATATGACTTATTTCATAGTATTGTGTTGGTTTTATTATTCTTGCAAATTTAGCTAAGTTCAAATAATATAAAAATCTTTCTCATTATGATAGTAAAATGCCGAAGAGTTAGAGTTAGAGATTAAAAACAGTCAAATATTAATATCGCGGGTCAACGATTTAGATATTTTTAACCTTTTATGGTTTGAACTAGTATTCTATTCTATAAAAGTAATTTATTTTTTAAATAAATAGAAAAAAACTGTTGTTTAATTTTTATGCCAAAAATTATTTGGGCCAATACGTCTTGTCCACAGAGTGAAAAAGGTTGAGAGCTAAATTAAAACTAGTAACACTAAATAAAACTAGATATCATGTTTTAAAATATTATTTATATAATTTACATTTTAATTTTTCATGTTTAATGTATGTAAAAGTTTGGATAAGTTATATTTATCTGTTGTTAGTTTTGAATTCAGGCACGATTTTCATAAATTAGTCGATTTATCAATTTATTTTTACTTTGGTTAATGCCTAAAAATATTGATTGCATGAATTCGTAGAGGCGAATAGAGGATCAACAACAAATCCTAGTTTTTTTGAAATAATCATACAGCCAGGATTTCTAATCCAGGTGTTTATCAAATCATTAAATTCACTTATCATTAATATTAAAGGGAGAAAAAAAAACAGTTTTTTCGAGGCGCTTATTTAAAAAAATCTATAATAGATTCGCTATTTTCAAATTCCTGAAACCTCTGTAGAAAGTTTTTATCATATTAAAATTATTGTTTTAATTATATTATTATATTATATTAAAAATATTAATAACTAAATTCTAAAATTTTTCTTTTAAAATCTTAGACAAAAAAATATAGATTAAAAGAATCGCTCAAATAAAAAATCGATGCTTTACAACCGTTTTATTATATAATTTTTAGTTTAATCTGAAGCATCTATTTAAACAAAGAAGATAAAATTATATATTTTCAATGTTATTTAATTTAAATTTTGTATTAATAAGTTCCAAATCTCAGACAGACTTCGTAAAGGTAGTAAACGTACGTTGGCTTTTAACCTTTTCCACTCCGTGGGCCGTTAAATACAGTGGAACCCATTTTTTACGTTTTTGAAGAAACTGATAAATAAAACGTGTATTTATATATTAAAAAATATTTAATAAAAGGGTGAATTTAATTTGCAAAATGGTTAATTTTAAGTGAAAAATTTATATAACTCATTCAAAGATAAGCTAAACAATACATATATATCAATACATCCTAATATTAAATTTAAATTAAAATAAAACCCTATTATCGATAATTAGTAAACCTAATGAATTGTTTATATTATATTATTTGATTTTTTAATAATACTAATTTTTAATTATTTATTGGGTGCTGATTGGTGCATAATTTTATACTAAATCTATACGATAATGTAATTGGCAGGGACAATAGCTGATTTTATATTATTTAACTTAATTCCTTCCTTATCTATCTGAATGTTTTTCTGCAAAGTCTGTGTTTTCTAATAGTGCATTTTCAGGTATTTCTCTTGGTGCAGTAGAACAAGTATCACCAGAGCGGTAATTTTTCAGACATTTACAAAATTGTTAATAGTAGATCCTTTCAATGTTATATAAAAAATATTGCAAGATTATTAATTTAGGTTATAATATTATTTTAAACCATTTTTAATAGCGTACGTAAATAAATTTATTTTTAAAACAAAACTTAATAAATAAAACACATGCAATCTAGTAATAGACTGCGCAAGTGCAACATGCAACATGCACTAAGCCATAATTTTTCCACTTTATAGTAAATTACTTTTAAATTATCAATTTGAGTACAAAATTTGTATGCACGTAATTTATTACTTATAGAGGCTTTCAATCAAGCCACGGGTTCGTCTGTGAGACTGAATTTACACATTGCAGAATCTACAGATTCTTCCACGAGAACTCTAGTGGTTTGAATTTATTTCATTAGATTGTGAATCGATCGAGCAACCTGAGGCATTGCTACTTTTTCAATCATTAAATACCAAAGTAAGAAAAGAGCTTGCAAACCGGAACCGAACACACCAGTAAACTAGTGCCGGCAGACATTTATGTGGTTGTTGCAGCAAACATATGGCCATGGTGCTTCGGAAAAATACTGCTTGCACTCGAGAAGATGGTGACCACGCTACTAAGTAATAGAGTAATTAATTAAAAGCGTTATTTTATTATTAAGCATGGATTCGTGGCTCGCAGATTTCGAGTGCATATGAATTATCGAGGGCCGAATGTACCGTGTCGGCCATATAAAGGCGGTTAATTGGCGCGATGGTGAATGAAGCTTTATTGTAACTGCACGACGATAAATCCTCTTTTATGACTGACCGCACATTTTATGAAAACAAAAACCTCATTTTTTCTTCATGAATACCAGGCCCAGCAATTGGAAAGGAATAATGGCGGGGGTGGAAAAAATGCGGGAAAACGATTTTCCAGGAAAATTATTACTATTATAAAATTGAGCGGGAATAAAACCAATTAAAATTGCTTTTGCCTAAAAAAAATGTGATCACTCGCCGAACGACAATTTACAATGGAGGCTGCCTGCAATAACGGTTGTGTGTATTTGGAATATATCATGAATGTGAAACAATCAAATATATCGGATAGAAATATATTAAAGAAAAGGATTTATAATATTAATTTATACTAACTAGAATCATTACTGTCTATGAGACATGTCAGATATCTTAAGATACTTTGGAGCGCAAGTATTTAACCAATATTCATTCATATCTAACTAGTCCAAAATCTCTCTAATTTTACTAAAATAACCCAAAATCCTCTACATCAGTGGTTCTCAAGTGCGGCCACGGTGGCCGCATGCGGCCACCAGAGGATTTTGCTGCGGCCACCAACAGTTGAAATTTAAAAAAAAAATATTTTTACAAATGAATTTGTAAAATTATTATTTTTTTCGAAATTTCCTAGATAACTTGGCAGACACTAAACTTCTACACTTCTAAATTAAAATTAAAGCATAAAATAATACAGTGTCTTCAATCCTTAAATCCAAACTTGATAAAGTTGGGTTCGAAGAATTGAATTTTTTTAAACTGTCACTTTTATATCTTCCCCTTTCAGATGTGATGAAAACAGTAACGACAGCACCACATGTTTAATATCATTTTCAGTATTCAAATAATTAACTGGGCTAACTTTAAAATATGCATTATTAGAAATCAGTCACATCAAGTACTTAAAGAACGCTTTAATAATGATACTGTTCCGTAAATTTTGGTCGGAGTTATACGTTGATCATGAATCAATAATAAGGCAAAGAATTAGCAAACAATTGCTTCATTAATTTTGTCGATTCCTACAACCGTATACTGTGAAAGATCATTCAGTGATGCACTTTATAACAAATAAATATCGAAACAGCCGGACGATGTAAACTTAGAAGCTACAGCAATGCGACTTGCATTGTAAGAGAACTGTTGAACAATTCCATTTGTATTACTTTTAAATAAATAAACACCAATATGTTATATATATGTCAGCATTAGTGGTTCTTTTTCTGATTTCATTTTCTCTCATTTTTTACATATTCTTTGAAGTTTCTCATTTTTATATTTACTATATGTATTTTATTTTTTTACTTATTTTTAACCAGCTATAATTTGCTTATATGTTGCTCCTTTTATGTTATCTCTAGTTATAAGCACTCCTTTTGTTTTCAGACAAACGGCCAAATGTTTATTAATTAGATAGAATTAAATGGCTATTTTTATCAGATTTGTGCGGCCACGAGACATTTTTATAGGACCGGTAATCTTTATAATGCGGCCACAGTGAAATTTAACTTGAGAACCGCTGCTCTACATCCAGAGATATATAGAGTTCAGAAAATAAATAAAAAAATCATTGTGAAGAGTGTGAAGCCTCTTATCCTTTTCATCGAAGTTTCAATCATAAGTATTATTTTATTTATAATACATGCGGTTTGTTATACACGAAGATTTTGAGATAATCAATATAGTGTGAATAAAAGGATTTAAAATATATTTTTTTAACCCAGGATTAATTTTGGGAGTCAGGAATTATGGTTTGTGAATAGTTAGTAAGGCATTAAGATTAGATAGGTTAGAAATTGTAGAATTTGCATTTTGCAGAATTAACCCAACGGGACCCGAAAGAAATCGCTTATTTTATAACTTAATGCTCAAGTGCAGTTTGTGTCTAGACACGACAAAGGGTCTTGAAGCTGTACTCTTCGACTCTCAGGGGTTCAAGGGATCTTCCTTGGCATCAAAGCAGAAATTGACAAAGAACACTTTGAGACACACAGACTTTGTATGATAACTTATTTCAATCAAGGATGAAATTCCAGGAAAGCCACTAAAGGTTTTAAATACATTCATGGTGAAGTAGCATGTAGATGTCAATTAGGGTTGCAAAGGTTTAAATCATATAATTAAAGTTATAAATATAAAAATTGCACCTGTATTTAGACGATCTTATAAATTTTATGATGACATATTAAAAACCCGTGTCAACAATTCGAATGGAAGTTTGGATACTACACTTATTATTTATTTATTTATTTGAATATGGTCGTTGGATGACATAACATAATAATTCCAAAGCGTCATTCACCCATATAAGGATTCGATAAACATTCTAAAGATGCAAGGGCGTTGAGTCTCTCTCACTAATATTCCCCCAGTTCCAAACCACGACACTGGTTAATTTTAATATTATTTTAGTTGGATTGAAATTTATATTATTTGTTTCATAATTATTTATTCAACGCAGGATAAATGGCCTAAAATTAATTAATTGAAACGCACCAAACTACCTACATAAATATTTTTATAAAACATGCGGAGGTAATGGAAACCTTCCTCTTACACACCCCTTAATCAATGTTATAAAGAAATCCCTTAATTCATATTGTTCGTTGGACACCTATCCGACTAGTAACTTAGCTCAGTCGCGGTTAACTTACATTATCAAATAAATATGCTACCTACAAGCCATATTTTTTTGCATTTCTTTGTTGTCGAGACAAAAAATTCAACTCTCCTTACACCATATAGTAACTGTTGATGAGAAATCTCCAAATACTACTCCTGTTTTGACCCCTCAGCCTGATTTAACACTGCATTTGGTGGGATGTAAGAGAAATAATTCTTTATAAATTATTAAAGTTAGGTAAAAAATATACTGCAGCTATATACTGTCAACATTTAGAAAGAATTAAAGAGAAAATAAAAATCAAATGTCTAATTATGTTTAACAGAAAGGGTATAATGGACGCCATCATAACGCAGGAATGACTCAAGAAAAAAACTCAGGAGTCAAATTGGGAGGTCCTGCCACATCATTAATATTTCCCAGATCTTGCTCCTTCCAATTACTTTAACTTCTGGTGCATGTAAAACAAAAACGTTTTCGAAATATAACTGAAGTCGAAAACCACTCCAACGCGTATTTCGAATCGCAACTGGAAATTTATTTCAAAAAATAAATCGAACATCTATAAGGGAGATGGTTAACAGTTTCTAATAATAATGAAAATTTATTAATTCTTTTATAATAATAATATAAATAAATTTAGATAAAACATTTCTTTCGGATCTTCATATAATATATTATATGCAATATTTTATATAACTTTTAATAAAAAAAAACCCTAATCAAACAAACACAAGGACTAAAAATCTAAGTTTTGTTAAGACGCGTCAATGAACAAATGGAATTATGTATCAATATGTATTAAATTATTTGTTTTATGTTATTTTTATATATTATATATTATTAAAATATTTGTTTTTTATATATTTCATAAACATTTTTGAGGTTAAAGTCGGAATAATAATCCTCTTGTTAATTCAAACAATTTATATTCAGTTTTTAATAAATGCTGTCGATAATATTAGAATGTACGGTTACAAAAATGAGAGTAAGGACTGATATAACTAGAGACGTTGTCTAAATCGGTAAAAAACAAAGGTTGAATGTCCTCGAGATGCAGTGTTACAGACAAAGCTTTAAATTTTATGAAACGTATATTATAACTTATTTTTTAATAAGAAAAGCAGTTATTT
Organism: Philopotamus ludificatus; assembly: GCA_022495035.1. Classification (NCBI taxonomy): domain Eukaryota; kingdom Metazoa; phylum Arthropoda; class Insecta; order Trichoptera; family Philopotamidae; genus Philopotamus; species Philopotamus ludificatus. The sequence continues at coordinate 18,842 of JAGXCT010033531.1, read as the reverse complement.
TGATAGAAATATTTACTCACAAGTTTGATTTAAAAAAAAACATGGGAATGAAAATTTATATTTAATCAGCTTTATATTAAGCTTAATATTTTCACACATGTTTGATATTATTAATCAACAATTGTTAGCTTATTAGGGTGTATCTTCACCATGCAGTAGCATATGCTATAGCTTATATTGATTACAGTTGGTAGTATTATGGACGGCATTAACCAGCAGGTCCTGTTCACTGTTGTGTAAATTTGCTTTGTGTGAATTCGCTAACTCCTTGCGGGCCCTACATGATCCTGTTACAGAATGGCAAAAGCGACAGGTCTAATATCAACATTAGTTACGGTAGATTCCACCTGCATATCCTGCGATGCATGACGTGTAGTTTACCCTGTAATACGAGACGAAAAAAATGAGCAAATATTTAAATTCTAAGATGAATTACCCCCGGGGCATTAATGTCCTCGTGAGATAATTCGCAGAGACCCCAACGGTGACGTGGTATATATTCCACGCCTTCATTATTCATGGATTCGTTTTCGCTCGGAAAATTGCAATTAATCATCATAGAAAGTGTTTTTTTTATATCGTCGGAGCTAACTAAAAAAAAAGTTTTCATTCTTATAAAAACAGAGGTTGCTGATATGAAAGACCTCGTTATAGAATTGGCATTTTAATGGGGATAAAGATAACAACGCAGAAAGCTTCAGATGGTAATGTTAGTTAAACACAGACATTATTTATAAATGTTAAAATACTATGAAACGGAATAATGGTACAATATTGTCATATAATTGGCAATAAATTCGTTTGCGGTTTCACCACTGTATCCAAAACGGATCTAACATTTTCTTGCATTGTCACATAAGCAAATTTATATCGCTTGTAAATATACATTGAACGCAATACTTGCAAATTTTGAATATAAAAGCATTATTGCACTTTAATATTTCTACATATTTAATTTTAAATAACGAAAAAAATATTTTTAAGTTGTTATTTTACAGATTTCATAAGGTAAATGTTTTTTTATAGTTTTTGCTATACCCATCAATAACTCATGGTAATTAAACAGAATCCTAGTATTATAGCCAGTCTTTTCTAAGAAACATAATTCAAGACATCAGAAGGCTTTAAGTAAATAATTAAGATTAAAAATGGATTAATCTTAAATACGAATATCATGGATCTTTAGTTGACTTAAATAGTAGTAAGTTAAATAAAAGTGTGTAAGTTATTCAAAGCATAATCAAAATTGAAGACGATATTACTAATCAGAACATTTTCTTTAGAATCAAAGCTTTCTATTCTGCTTAGCAAAGCTTAGTATTCTGGGTGTAAATTCGATACTGATATTTTTAATCTTTTAGAAATGTTGTAAGAATTGATATGCAATCCTTTTGACATTTGTTAAGAAACATTCTTATTAATGATTGAAACAATAGAATTTAGTAGCTGATGTTTAATGAATCTTCGATACGAGAAACCGACGTTTTTATGGGATTGATAATTGAACTTAACTCATTATTTCTTACGTTATAAAATATCATGTCATTGTAAAACTAATACAATTTACTATTAATAATTAGTATCACATTTCTAACTATCTATGGCTATGACTAAATTATCAGTTAATTATTCGGTTAGAAACAGTTAACATGTGTCGTTTATTTACAGTATCATTAGCATGTAACAAAGTATAAAAATAAATAAATTAGCCCGTGTTAAGTTTATACAAACTTATTAGTTATTTACTAAATTTAGTGGCGGCTTGTGGGTAAGTTTTTTTGAGGATGCTGCGGAAAAATGAAAAAAAAGTACATTTCGCTCATATTTTATTCAAAACATTAAAAATAAGGTGAGATAAAAATGACGATCATAATTTGTGTTTGAAATAATAGAGTTGGCTCATATGACTATAAAAAAAAACATGAATATTTTAAAATACTCTATTCCAGCGTTTAAAAAAAATTAAATCTAGATAAAGAGAAATGGAGTATCCACTTTTCATCTCCAGTAATCAAATTGTTTTCTTCGTTTTTGCCTTTTCTATAATGATAAGAGATTACGTGTCAAATATGCTCCTGATCATCGCAGGGGTGGAATTTCTAACAAAAAATATCTGTTTTCTGGAAATAAAAAGTACTAAAATGTTAAATTCTGAACGTCCGAGAGAAAATAAAACAATTGGGAAATTCTTTAAAATAAAACAATAAGATTTTAAAATCCCAAACGAATGGACTAAAACTTACTGACATGTTTAAACAGCAATAGTATGAGATGATACTTAATTTATTAATATTTTGAAGAATCAAATAATCTGGTTATATGAGGTCAGCTAGCGATATAGCTCGTAGGTAACATGCATATTATTATAATAATATAAATTAACCGCGACTAAGCTAAGTTAGTAGTCAGATATATGTCAGACGACATCTTTGAAGTCAGGGAATTCATTATAATACTGGCCAGAGGATATGTAAAAGGAAGAGACCCATTACTACCGCAAGTGTTATAAACATATTTATGTATGTAGTTTGGCACATTGGAATTAATTTATTTAATGCTATCTATCCTGAATTTAATCTCAGAATATTTATAATATCTTCAGAATCTTTATCGAATCTCTTTATGGGTGAATGGCACTCTAAAATCTTTCTGTTATGCTATCCTAGTCAAATAAATAAATAATAAAGCAAGTAACAGAAAAGGGCTAAACTTATTTAAGATGCGGTATTAAAAACTCTGTCTCAACAAAAAAAAAAATCTGAAGAAAATGAGCAAGGATTATTAGTTATATTATACCTAACATATCTAGTATAAATTCTTCAATTCTTAAAGAAAAAGCATGTGAAGACAAAGAGGATATATGATGATTTAGCACTTTGAAAGTAGTATAAATAAGAGGCACCGATAATATAAGATCGTGAAAAAATTAAAAATTATAAGGATAAATGATTAAAAAAAAATACTTTAAAGATTCCATTGGTCGGAATATTTTCACAAGTCTAATTTTGATTTTTGCTAGATATTCTATGAATATTAAAAAAAATAATATAGATTGAGAGATTAATAATGGCTTGGAATGTCAGATTAAGTACAAAAATTAAAGACAAGACTTAAACTCATCCTTACCAATTACAAATATCAGGTTTTTTAGAAAGTAATAAATTAAATAAATATTTTATTGGATTATATATAGTTCATTTTGGTCTAATATCTTTTGCCATCTTTCTGGCAGTATCATGATTCCACGCTCATAAAATTGTTGTTCCTTGCTGGCTAAAAACTGATTCAGGTGATTTTTGACCTCCTCATTTAATGTAAAGGTTTTACCATCTAAAAACAATTGTAGAGAACGAAATAAATAATAATCAGAAGGTGCCAGATGTGGAGAATATGGTGGGTGTGGCAGTATATCCCACCCAAGCTGTAAAAGCTTTTGGCGAGTTAACAAACTTGGATGAAATCTCGCATTATCTTGGTTGAACATTACAACTTTTTTATTGATTAATTCTGACTTTTTTGTTTAAGTGAATCATTAAATTTGTCCAGCTGATGACAGGACACTTCAAAATTGATCTTTGTGTTGTCCGTTGAAGCTAAAAAAATCGATTCCTTTAAATCCTACCAAACATAAAGCATCAGCTTTTTTGATAAATATCGGCCTTCAAAGTGCTTTTAGCCGGTTCATCTTTTTTAATCCAGGATCTCTTGCGTTTAACATTATTGTAAACAACTTATTTCTCGTCCTCAGTGATAATGCGCTTCAATAATGGACCATTTTCTTGACGTTTGAGGAGCAAATCACAGACGTTAACTTAAGAACCCGAAGAACCCATATGCCGAGCATTGGGATTAAACCTTGGCAAATTAAATGATTATGAATAGTCGAATTCGATAAATTTATTCTCTCGGCGATGTCACGAGTTGTTTCGCCGGTTTGCATCAATTAATGCCTTTATTGTGTCTTCATCAACTTCCAGAACGTGGTGCATCTTCAACATCAAAATTTCAGGATCGAAATTTTGCAAACAAGTTTTGGCACTGGCGTTCTGTCAGTACATCTTCTCCATACACGTCGGATATTTTTTTTCTTGCTTGAACAGCATTTTTACCTTTTCGATAGTACAAAAGTAAAATATGCCGAAAATGCTGCTTTTCATTTTTCATATTTGAAAGGGTACCAACAAAAAACTACCGCGTAGAATCAATCGAATTTTTTCACAAGCAAGCCTTGCTATATCAGCTGTCAAAATATATAATGATTATGCGGCTTAAGTGTGAAGTAGACTGTGAAAAAATTCAATTAGGTCCTCTGGTAGGAAAAAACGAAATTACTTTCTGAAGACAATAATAAAACTATTTTAACATAAAACTAACAAAATATACTCGGAATTTCTATGCATTAAGAAATGCTTCCAGCGGAAGGTATATGTTATTTTCAGTATATTTTAAATTTTGCAATAAAAATGTATGTAGGCAATCATGTTTTAACTTTATTATGCAATATATATTTTTTATCGTGCATCTGCGGTAGTAGAAGAACGCGATTAAGTCCAAAGTTTTGCTTTTTATCTGCGACCACTGGTTCCGAATGCACATATTTATGGGTGTTTTCGGCTCTGCGGCAAGTTCCTCCGCTACTTCTGTCTCTGGTAAAAAGCAGCTCTCGAATGGATCTAGTTACAATTGTAGATTCCTCCATCTTGCAATCTAATGATATAAATCTGGACGGACCCGGAAACAATGGCCGCAAAGTTTCCACGTCCGCATTTACATACACCGCCAAAACCATCACGTGCAAGGGCAACTTTCCGATTAAATCTCCCGTCAAGAGTCCCGTGGTAAAAATTCGGGAATTGTGTGCAGCTACGTTGTGGCCCATAAAATGCCGGTACACGTATCTCGCATGTCGCTTCGGTATTTAATTTTATCGCCGAATATAAAAATACACGCAAACTTTTTAATGATATATTATTTCGCATGATTCCATGGGAATTTAGAATGGCAATAAAAATTATATTATAAAGGTCGGATACGTATTCCGACATGGGATAAACCAATTTGCTACGAATGTGATATCACGCGAGCGGGTAAACAGGAATCCCTGCGCTGAAAATGCCGTTTTGTTTTATTTTCATACTTACGGATCCAGACAATTTTAAATATTACGTACATAATTTTATTTAGACTACATGTACGATGCTATTAAAATAATACAACACATCTATTCCATACAGCTCATGTATATAAATTATAAAATTTAAAAAGTGTATAAATGTTTAATGAACAATTGATGAGATTTTTAAGCATCGTTTTCTCGGAAATCGCTTCAACAACAGAGTGTAAAATTTTCTACATTTTTTTTAATTGCTTGAACTTTAAGTGGTAGTTCCTTTGCATACTTTTTCTTTGTTGCTATCTTTTGATTCGATATTCGCTGAAAGAATTTTAATTAAGTTTTTCTTAACTAGCATCTGGTTATAGATATATTCAAACGTAATATTAAAAAAACCTAAAAATTATGACATTTTATTATTATTCTAATAATCGCGTAAAATTCAGTGTATTTGATTAAAAATAGATTGAAATATCAAGATGATTTTTTTTTAAAAATGCGGACACCTTTCAGCATTTTGAAAAAATGATTTTTAAATACAAAAAGAAAATAATAATACAAATTACTGTTGTTAAAATAATAGGTGGGTCTCTTTTTTATTTGTTTTATATCATATCTTTGTGAAAAGAAAATCAAATGTGGTTATTAAGTTAATTAAGATTAATTAGATTTGATAAAAAATACTATAAAGAATTTTATATAATTTATAAAATCATAGTGTTTATAAAATATTTTTCTAATGCAGATGCAATCTGTCGTTTTTGTTGTGTTTTTATATTTGTTTCTAACGTATTTTGACATTATTGACCAGAATTGGTGGTTAATTTATTGAGGGTTGTCTAAAAGGTTTCATATCTTTTGGAGTGCAATGTAATTTTTACTTGCGGAATATTAGAAAATATGATAAATGTATTAAACGATTTCCATTTCTTTTATTCGCTAAAATAATACAAAAAATCAAAAGGAAATTGCATAATTGTCTCTCTTCTATATACAAAAAATTTACAAACAGCTTTATTATACCTTTAAGGAATAGATAACGAGTCAAAATTATAGGATCTTTAAAGATGATGGTAGGCAAAGGTGTTATCAATCAACGGAAAAACGTTTACGTTTAATTGTATTAAGCAGTGATGATGAAGAAAATGACTAAAATAAGGGTAATTATTTTTACTTATTAGGTTTAGGTTAATTAGGTTAACTTATGATTTTTAAATTTTCATTTAAGTTATTAATATGAAAAAAATGAATAAAAACTGTTTTCACGAAATATGTTATCATATAATTTTCTAATATATTTACATTCGATAAAATTAGCAGAGATGTAGGACGGGGGATAGAGGATGAATGGATTTTTGTGAAAATTCGCAGAGCACTTTCCTTATTATTCCAATTATATTTGGTTCGGTTTTAAAATGTAAATTTATGCATCCCGTCCCATAGCTCTCTCCCTCTCCATACCTGCAACGGGAAACATTTACATTTACATATTTTTTCTATACACACTTTTAAATCCGCCATCCGAAATTGCTTTTGTTCGACTCGGACCCTGGATGAAATCGCAGACTCTCAAATAATCCACTATCGAACCAACATTTCTGTTTTCTTTGCACAATTTTTCAGTCACCATTTGTGAAACGAGAATACGAAAAATTCATATTCTTTTAATATTTATTTTAAACGAAATTGTTACTATGCTAAATATATAAGAACCGATATATATCTGTTTGACGATTACGAAGAATTTGACAACAAACGGCATGTCTCTCTTTATTAAATATAATACAATTTTGCGAAAATACTTAAATATATTCTATTATTATTTTCCTAAGTACAGCTTTAGGGATTTATTTATATTATCGCAATAATGATGTGCTCAAAAAGATTTAAATCAATGTAACGAGAAATTATTATTTGGCGATTTGCACTGTCTGATTATGGATTACATGAAACTCTCAGATAAATAACATGCTTTGAAATCTGACATTTTAACGCAACCTTAAAAATGACAGAATAAAGGGCGGCAATATTTCATTTATTCATTTCATATTAAACGAGAGAGCAGTGGATCGGTTTCATTCCAGTGTCCATAGGTGGCGGAGACATAAATCATAAAAGATGTCTGTTATCTCGTATAAATAATATGCCTGTAGCATATTAAACTGTTTTTCCTGATACAAAAATATCCCTTTGTAAAAACTCATGCTTTTGACATTTATTTAAAATCATTGAATAATTTAATTATTTGAAAATTCGATAAAAAAAATATTTAATTATCAGGACTAATCAGTTTTATAAAATCATCGTTAAATCATATATTAAACTAATTAATATAAACAATCTTAAAGAATAACACAATTAACGGTACGCTATTTAGGCGTCAAATATTTTCGAGAGTACAGCTCTTGCGATAAATTAATGTATGGTAAAAATACTTAGAATTAACTTGAAAATCTATAACAACCAAACGCCATTTTTAAAGCTTAAGATATTGTTTTTATTAAGCAAAAAGCGTGACCAGTCTTTCAATAAAGTTTTTGTTGTGACGCGAAAACGCGTCATCGGATTGAAAAGATTATGATGACAGATAATAACTTTTGTTAAATACAACTACTATATTGAAAACATATTAAATCAGATTTTTATTTAATTAATAATAGTGTTCATATTTTTAAAAGTCTAATTTTGTCTGAATAGTGTCTTCTAATTATTGATTTATTGTTATTAAAGTCAGTGTCATTGTATACTTATATTTAACTCTTGTTTTTATAATTTTTTATTTAACTTATTTTTATTATGTCTGCCTTTTTCGCTTATTCTAAAGCCCTTATATTAAGTGAGATTTTCCATAGAGTGATTAACTATACTTAAATTAAATACAGTCCTAATAAATAGATGAAATTTTTTTGCTGAAAATATTTATATATTAAATTTAAAATAAAATATTTATTTATTAATCTTTATTATGTATTATATCAGTGTTGTTTTTGTGATAAATTTTTACATTTTCCATTACTTAGCTTTGTAAAAATCATCTAATACAATAAATCACGTAAAAATATTTCGATATGTCATAATAAAAGTCATCATCCCATATTATTAAAAATGTCAAGATACGTCAGGAACAAGTATACTAATACTATAATACAAATTTGTGACTATTGAACATTTTAATTCATAACACTGTATAAAATAACTCATAGTTTTTATCTTTAGTAATGTCTTAATATAATAGAAGTGAAAATTAACTTGCATTATATGAGAGAAATATATAGATTTATATATTTATGATAACGACTGATATATAAGTATTTCTTTTATTTAAAAATTAGCTGAGAAATAGAATAGAAACGTCAAGGACCGAGGCACAGTATTCCAAAGCCAATGTCTATGAATCCATGCAATACTTCATAATTTTATTTATAAATATAAATATATGAAAAAGGCTCTGTTGCTGAATAACATCATAAAACGCTACATAAAGTGCTAATATTTTTCATGGAAAAATAACCATGATTGAATTTTATGCAAAATTTATTTTTATCCCTTTGATTTGAGTGACATAAACAAAGCAAAAGCGGTGTTCATTAAAAATTCATTATCAAATAAATATTTTCAGTCGATTTTCAGTGCGATCGACAGTCACCGTACATAACAAAAGCCTTCAAATACCCGATGATAATATATTATTTTTACGAATCACGTGATATTATTCATGTCATGCATAAATACGTGCATAAATTTGCATTTTAACAATGTATTTATCGCAGCAATAACATAAATTTGACATCAAAAGTCCAAATAAATTTGACAAAAAAGAAAATAATTAGAGAAGTGACAGCAATGTATGCAAATGCATGAATAATAATTAATTATGGATAATTATATAATAAATAAAATAATGAAGAAGAATTTGTAATTTTGATATAGATCTTCGGTGGCTGTTAATTGTAGTCGGGGTTTCAGTGGCTTTGGTTTAAGAACGTCTTTGTCAGATGTACAGAGCCATTGAATGAGCATTAATGAAGCCATTCATTCTCGTCACGTGAACCAAAATTGAGAAACCCGACTGCAGCTAAATTGGTTAGGAGGATAGATGCAAGTATAAGTACTTGCGAAAATTATTTTTAATATTTAATTTTATATGCAGTATATTCTAATGTTTCATACCAAAAAACGGCCCAAAAAGAACTTGTAGCGTAAGCTATTCTGCAATTATAAAAAAGCTTCCAGCACCGTACCGTGTTCGAGTGTGAACGAAAAAAAAACGTGAAATAAAACTTTGGGCAATGGTGCCGCTGACCGGAAAAATTGGTTGAGATAGTCTTTCTATCCATTCTTTCCTTCTGCGAAAATCGCTTCGCCTCTCCCTCGGCATCGCCGACGCCCAAAACTGCCTGCAGGTCTGCACAAAATGTAAATGGTGTTTTATTTAAAATAGGAAACGAGCCGATAATGGCCGTGCATTCGCCAGCAATAAAGTCTTTCGCAATTTGTGTTTTACAATTGGATATGATACGGCTCTGGTTTTATTATCCATCCTCACAAGTATGTCTCGTACCATACCAATTTTATGATTGTGCATAATAATAATAAACGTGAAATCGTTTTAGAATGGCATTAAATTTTTATATAAAATGATAAATTATTTTATTCATAATCCAATATTTATTAAAAACCATTAATTTCACATATATAACGCTGATACATAATAAGCATATTAGAAATATATTTGACCCTAATAAATATTCATATGTATTAAGAAACTATATTATATATTTTTCTTATTTTTTTAATGGAAAATTCCATTCGTAACCTAATTCGATATTTTTATCATATTATAGCTTGAACTTTTCTCAGAATTGTTTTTCTCAAATAATTATATTCTTTGAGTCAGAATAAAATTGAGAAAATACGGCGAAATATATATTTTTTTAAATATTGAAGGAATTAAATGAGATAAATGTAAAAACTACAGCATTTTTACACTCGATAGAAATTAAAGTTAAGGCGGATAACGGGGGAAGTTATTATTGTTTGGAATGTGAGCCAAGAATTAAAAATCTAGTAATGGATTTCGTTTTATTGATTATTTATTATTTCTCAATATTTGAACCGGACACTTAATAAAACCACTACTGCAGTTTTGAAACACTTTATTGCTTTATGAACTCTAAAATATAAAGTGGATATAATGTGCCTGATAAAAGAAAAAGAGAAAGAAAAAAGAAAAAGAATCTATTTTCTTTCCGCCTTAAAGCGAGCCGCGGTCTTTAGATCCTTTCTCGCGATCTGATAAATTTTGGACATTGGAGAGTAGGGAATTTTGGGAGCGGAGAGATTAGGGTTAATGGGGGTAATGTTAGAAATCACTTTTTTACTGCATTGCAGTTCCCCGCTTAAGTTTATGGGTGTAATACCCTATATTGAAAAAAAAAGATAAATAAAAGAATAATGTTCTGTTTCGTGGGTAACTGGCGCCATCTGTTGACGCGTGTTCCTTGGTAAATAATTAATTTCAATAATAGCATGCTAGCGCTATCTATGGTTCATGGTCGGAACAATATTACTTAAAATCGATTTTTTTTTTAAAAGATTTCTAATACATAATGTTTTTATTTTATCGATCTAGAACTACAATGATACCCACGGCTGGTACTTTCTTTTCAACGGCTGTTTAACTTTAACTTTTCCTTATATAATGGTCAGCAGAAGGCGATACACGAATAATGTGTCTAAAGTTCCTAATTATAAGATTTTTAGGTTGTCAGGTAACCATACTGAATATCATACTACAGGAGTGCTAGCTCTTTTAAAAAAGAGCTAGCGATAACATATTTATCACCAATATCAATCTTGACATATATTTTTACCACCGAACCTACGTTCATTCTGATAATAAAAATATAAATACCTGTGAACGTTCCCAAGGTATTTTACTGTCGGGTTATCGGGCTTAATAATTCTTAGCGTACTGATAGAAAACCATAACTGATTGGAAGCGTATGAAATGTAGTGCTACTGAAGAATGTTAAAGATTCCGTGGACGAAGAACGTCAAGAATACAACCATCCTTGACAAGAAGATTCCCGCTCCTTGTAAAGAAGTTGCAAGTGGGCTTCTGCTCATAGTCAAAACATGAAAAAATTGACTTTAGACAAATTATTCGGGGGTCAAGTATCGTCTTCTGTAGACCATCATTATATGAGAAGTAGAAGAAGGTATATAATGGTTGAGAAGAAATAAGTTGTCGTAGTTTTGCAGCTGGAGTGGATTGGGAACTCTTTAATTGTTCCAGATTGTCAGAAATCGGATCAAGGCATCAGAAGAAGAAGAGTATGTGTATCCTGACATTAACTTCTGCGAACTAGTGCCAGTATAGATTTATATTAAAAATACCAGGAGGAAAGTTTATTAATCAAAATAAAATATTAGCAGAAGAAGATATATCCGTAGAATATAGGAGGGAGGGGGATTGACGAATTAGCTTCCATCCCAGGTCGGTTAATTTATCTCGGCTTACTAGAAGTAACCTAGAGGACGACCGTCACAGTCCTGGCATCAGTGTTGACGGCGTGTCTCTGCTGGAGATCGCGTAGTGTCCTCTAGGTGGCAAAGACCAATCTCAGGGTTAAGTGAGGCCACTTAGACTATTTTTTGTATTACTACTACTTTCAAGTATCTAACAAATATAAAAAATAATTTAAAACACAATACGTTATAAAAGTTACAGCGGAACAAACGCGTAGTGTCGACTAGAGTGATATGCGCGCCCCGGATATACGCAAAAACCCCATTGTCGTGGAATCTACCTTCCCCGTATGCAATGTGTTTAATGAAAAATTAAACACAATTACATATGTTTTCATATATTTTTTTAACAAACGCAATAGAGAATTGTTGCATAACATCGCAATATATAAAAAGCTAATTAAAGGAATAACCTTTACATATTTAGTACTGTTAGAGTAGTATACTATATAGCGCTATACTACATACTTTACATAGCGTTTAACAATTTTCTGGGTATTGTTTTCTTAATGAGATTAATTTATTTTGGTTGATCGCGATGAAGCGAACCTGCTCAAATTAATACATCTAGATATATCAAAAAGAGCTATAGTTTTTAATAGTAATAGACCAATTAACATCCACTGAGATAACCGGAAACATTGTAATATCGCACATACTAATTTTACTAATTGTTTTCTTATACATAAAATATCTAGGGGCGCCAAATAATTTCGCTAATTAATAAATACTAAATATTATTATATATATAAATATTAATGATAAGCTGCTATTGTATTAATATGAAATAAGGAGAAATAAAATAGTTTAATAAGTGCCAAATCGTCGGTTCTCGTTGAGCACATATTTACCATCATTCTTCGTCGGAGGTTTATTGAAACTCACCACAATAGATTGTCTGCAAAATCGTTACACGTAGCAATACTTTTGTTCTGAGCTACTTCTACCTTTTTTTTCATCTTCGGAAACATTTCCTCCATTGTATACAGTCCCTGATATCTCAAGGTACGGCAGCAGTTTGAACCGAAATTGGCAGCGAAGAGAGTTAAGTCTTAAACTCAAACCACAGGCGAATTAAGTGGTCTTGTTTTAAAAATGGCACAAAGTGGCCCCGGATAGTTTAAATTTTTATTACTTTGACAAGTAATCTATTATTAATTTTGCGTTTCATTTGCTTTTAATAAAAAGTTTAGTGTTTGCGGTCAAGACCCGCATGCAGAGTCAGTCGACCCTTCAAACGGGTTGATCGCAGCGGCGGTCAATATTTGCAGGGCGATTTTTTTTCAAACGGGCATTTTCTTCTGACAGACGTTGCGTCACACTCCAAATATTTGCCGGCGTTATTATAGGTAGCCGATTGTGTATGTGTGTATGTTGAGGAGGATGGATGGAGGCAAGTTTCTAATTGTGTAATGATCGGAAGGCCCCAGATTAAATCGGGTTGGTGATAATGCGAGATTGTCGAAACTTACACATCTGCCAAAGCAAACAAAGGGTGAAATACGGTCGATTCCTTCATCTTCCATCTCGGATAGAAAATTTACAAGTGATGGACCGCATTACATACGTGTTGCTGATATTCCCACGGAACGTATACTGTGTTCGTATTAAGAATTTAGAGCTTTGCGCTTACGTACTAACTGTTTTCTAGAATTTTCTACCTAATCTTTTGCAAAGTTATGTATTAAAAAAGTTAGGTAACTCGAACTTGCTTCTACTACAGAAAATAATATAGACTTATGTATATTAAATTTATAATATTGAAACTAAATATGTATATCCAATACATGTAAATAATAATGAAAAATATATTATTTACCAATTACCAGGGTAAAAGCATATTATGGTATCGTGAAATACTGACCATACATAGAATGTTAAAAATTGACGCTATGATTAGTTTTTTTTAAGAAAAATAAATCGTTTCTGGGTTCATAAGTTTATGTTTCAGAATTTATCCATTATCATTGGTGTATTCATATTTTTTTTTATTAAACTTTGGACTCCTAAATGTCTAGGCATAGTGGCCATTAAATTTGTTCTTTCCAACTTCCTTGGTTCTTTACGACTGTTATTTTTTTCGGGCAGTTTTTAGTAATTTTTAATCCATTATATGATCATTTATTTATCATCTGAAATGTAAAAAAATGGTTCAAAGAAATAAACACGCCCACTACAGTATTTATCTAGTAATCATTTTTTTTATAGTACCTATATTTTTTATATTCTATACGTTTTCCAATAATTGTGTATTTTAGTGAATAGATTAAATTTTCCAGCAAAATGACAAAATAATAATAAAAATAAAATACACTGAAAATAGGTTGCTAAAAGAGTTTTAGAATAAAAATTAGAGCTCAAAATAGGTAATAATAATTATCACAGATATTCAGAATAACACATTTTATAGTTCAAGTAATTAAAAAAAAAGGAAATTTGCTCAATAAAAATAGTAATATTCATAAAATCTCACAGTTGTAACCTCGCAGAATTATTTGGCGCGTCCCTGAAAAATATGAAGTAATTTTAACTCAATTTTCTAGTCTAGTTCTAAGTCTATTAAATTAAACTATGAGTTAATCATCTATGGAAGGGCTATGGATATTTATAATTTAAAACAACTTTTAAATCCTGTTAAATAATGTAAAAGTTATTTTTAATCTTAATTATAATTAAATACATTTAAAAGGGTTTATACATTTTAGGGATCTTTAGTTTTTGTTTTTTTCTCGAGTTTTCTCGATACTATTCTTATAAAAATCCTACATGTCACAAATTTGTCTAAAAAAGTCTAAAGAATAAATATATGAGAGAAAAAAAATAATATTCATGTGCGCGATGTTTTATCTCGCTCGCATCCGGTACGATGTGCCTAGTGGGAGTGAAACATCTTAGTCTTCGGCAGATTATCGTCGAGTGTGTGTTAATTCCGGGGCATATTGATTAGTTAAAAAATCTAAAATATCGACCAAATTATGAAGCATATTATTATTAGAGGTTAAGATGCTTGGGGTCTATTTTCAATAGTAAAAGACCCCTTCGGACATTATAGTTAGTTGGGTTCAAAAATTACTAAAATATAATTCAAAATAACAAAAAACTTATTATTTTACAACTCTAATATACAACAAAAAGGCTAAGTATGTCTAGTTAATTTTATTAAAATAAAATAGGTTTTTAACATTATCACATATGTACAATAATTGCCACGTTATTTTAGTAACCAATTCAAATCTTCCTTATTTTTTTATTTATCTAAGACTGTCCGTTGCTTCTCAGTTTCTTCTATTTGTTATCTAACTATTTTGCAATACTTTCCTAGTCGTATTTTTACTGAAATCAAGTTTATTTTCTACCCTAGCTGAGAGAATGGCGAATGCGTCTTCAGACATGTTGTAACCACGTTATTCCACAGAGGACGCACAAAAATCCAATCGCAAGTAACAAAGGAGATAGATAATACTTTTATAGTGGCAACAAATGACCTAATCATTTATTAATTTGTGGAATAATAATTTTTTCCACAAATGAAGTGTATTTAAAAAAAGGCACGGATTCAATTATTAATGTTGTTAAAAATATGTTCAATTTGCTTAATTCTAAAGTGAATAGTATTCGAGAATAGAATAGAGTAAATATTTGAAATATAATATTTATATTTCTGGAGCAATGAACAGAGTATAGCTCCCGTATGGTGGATCAGGAAGATTTGTCTGGCGCTGCAAACACAAGACAAGAGGGAGCAGGTAAATATGATTTACCGAGACATTCATATATTTCTGGCGAATTGGGTCGAGACACGTGGCATTTGTTATCCGTTTCCGTTCGAATTCGCAAAATAAAACATCGATAAACCCGACCGAACTATACAAATGGCGTTAAATAGTCATCGGCGTACCATTTGGCGGTGATTTCTGTGATTCAGCCGGCGAAATGTCGACATAAAATTTTATGAAAGCACACAACCCCACCGGAACCCCTTGAAAGGAAAGTTTCTGTGTTTTATCGCTTAAAAGCACACAGCTCGGGGTAGGGGAAACTTGTTTGCTGACAGTACTACATTTTAGTGGATGGACAAGTTACCCTACATACACTTCCCACCACGTAGAAGAGACGCCTCCAGCCGCCAGCGCCGCAGGACTACACTTCTACACGAGATCGGTGTGGAGTTTAAAAAAAAGCATACACTCCATTTTCTGCGGGGGTAGGAAAGGGTTGCTGAAAGTATGACAGCAATTTATCGCATAAATAAATGAGAGACCGTCTCTTCGAACGTAAAGCCTTTTTGCACGATCAAAGAGCTTTCAGCGCTTCTGGAAGTAACGATTTTTGATATGTTCTCTCGAAGTGATTTCAGGAATGTGGTGAATATAATGGATTGCTATAGAACCATTGAAATTAAATTTATGTACTCTGAACCATAAAAATAATATTTATAAAAAAAATGATTTTATCTCAATGATTTGAAATCTACGTATGATATATTATAATATATCTTTATTTACATTAACATATAATTTTTTTTAAGATCTTATTCTTCAATACCTGATTATCTACAGCTTTTGCCGATAAAAAAAATATTATTAAAAAAAAATGTACTGCATGCCTGTTATTATACAATTTTATTGGGCTCTGTCCATTTTTCTCTTCACCTAATAATTATGTCTGTGTTTTTCATAACATATTTAATTAAGTTATATATTTTCGCTGTCACCCTTGGCATAATGCTCAGTTGCATTATAATTCACTAAAGATTTTGTCAGAGCTTGAGTGGTTGGTTGACTGCTTTTAAAAACAAATGTAAAAATAGATAAAAATAATATTTAAAAACAAAATAATAGGAAAAACTATAATAAGAAATAAAAAACATAAAACATTTCACAGAAAAAAAATTAAGAGCAATGAATATATTGAAGACACAAAAAATCTCCATAGCTTATAATCTATTTATTAAATAAAAAAAACTCGTATAACAAAAATATAAAATTTAAATAAGTACCACTGCTTCTGCACTGGTTAGATTTCTCATATTCATATTGATTGTCATGTGTTTATGGCTTTTTATTCATAAACAAAGAAAGCCACTTAAAATAATATATTTCGTAAAGAATATGATTTAATCTTGGAGTACAATGTAATATAATATAAACTGGAATATAAATACGTTTAATAAAAAAGTTTACGTCTTCAAATGCAAGATATTTTTGAGTATTGACCATAAATTTTGGAAGATAAAATAAGCAAATATGGAGCCGATAAAAATCGAGCATCAAAAAACTGATTGTTCAGTCTCCGGCTGATTAATATATGTATTTGGCCGATTCAGTGACGATAAAACAAGTTTTTAATATTCGTACCAGAGGTAATTTAGTTATATTGCTTAAAATTTATTTAGTTATATTGCTTAAAATTTACTTAAATATATTTTTTTATATTTATTTATTGTAATTTCTTTAATCATGGTTCCAATCCCTTTTATTTTCCCATGTTTTTAGTATTCATTCCTATGCTCTCATTGTTTTTTGAATTTTACTTTTTTTTATTACTCAGCAATCAGGCAGTTTAGACCTCTTTTATCCAAATAAATATATTTAGAATTACAATATTTATGATAATTTTATTTTGCGAGAGTTTCACTCGCACTTGACATATCCTACCAGACGCGAGCGAGAAAAAATATCGCGTCCGTGGCATAAAGTGAACAGAAAGGAATTTTTGTTTATTATATAATCATTAATCAAAAAATAAAGATTAATGATTATATAATATTAATTTTTTAGAAAAATATAAAATAACTTTTGGAGATGTAGGATTTATATCAATAAAGTTATTATATCAAAAACTAAAGACCTAAATAGACTCCAATAGCACAGTGTGGTTAAAGTCATTTTTACCAATTCATTTATTTATAAAAACTCATAAAATTTGTATTTAAGAACTACGTAAATATAAAACTGGTACTTGTTTAATTATTTGACGGATTTTAGTTTTAAAAAAAATATTTTTTATTTATTTACAGTAAGAGCATCAAAAAAATAAACCAATATGATACGAATTATTGTATATACGAGAAGAAGCGTAAAACATAATCACAAAATACGATATATTTCTGATTAAATTTATTTGTATTATTTATCTTAAGCATGTCTTCAAGATTAATTACATGTAAATAGATAGCTGTTGCTTTGCTAATATCGATTGCACAGCCCCCTCTGCCTAATTGGCTGACCTTATGTTTTTACCCACTGACAAGGACTTTAGGGTCAGGGTTAGAATAAACATAGAAGTTTGCGGATATGATCTGCTTGTTCCATCGCTAGAGCACAAAATATCCGCCGTTCAACCCGCAGCATCGCATCCCCTGATGATAATGTTAAGGGATATGTTATGCTAAATAAATTTATTCGGAAATAGTTAAATCGACAATACATTATGTTGTGCGTATGTGAAACGCAGACGAAAGTTTCGCCGGATAAAGTCGAAAGAACAATATGGGACCATTAAATTTACCATTTAAAGTCGCCGAGCAACAATTCAACGAATTCTTCAACCGTAATACCAAAATGCCAAACTAATTTGCGCAAATATGTGTTTCCAGTTTGTTCAGAATTATGTCCTTACCTCGAGACCTTCGCAAGTACCTATGTATGCAGAGGGCGCAAGGGACCACCATTCTTACCGTGCAACTTTGTATCACATAACTCTGTCTAAAATAATACAAAGCCGAGCTACGCTATAAAATATGCATATTTAATATGAGATATAATAATTGTAAATACGACATCCGCATGTTTTATTTATGTTTTTTTTTTTTTTTTACACGTGTGTCATGAATTTGCGTATTGTGTGTTTGAATAGCGGCGGCCAAAATACTTGAATAATGGGGACTTCTTAAACAACCTTTGGGCAAGTTGGGACCCGGGTTGTTTATTCAGGACCCGGGAAATGTTGGGACTTTCTGGCGACAGGACCCTAAGCCTTTCGCAGGGCAAAAGTATTGTAACATTACTGGGGAGGGAGTGAAACAACTGTTCGCAAAGTTGATAATTAATATGAAACAATGGACGGCATTATTTTCAAACGCGCATTAATTACGCGTTTTATCGAAGAAAATTTGACTCCAAACAAGGGGGCAATTTATTAAAAATCGCTTTCGTAAACATTATAATAAATATATTCATATTATACAAGAAAATCG
>JAGXCT010033530.1:0-66319 GCA_022495035.1 Philopotamus ludificatus | reverse complement strand
ATTTCGTTAAATTTACAAAATAAAATTAAAAAGCCTTTATTCAAATGTTATATTGGTGCCATGGCTTCCAAAACGCGGGCTTCTATAACATGGTCCCGATTTCTTCGTTATAGGAGGGCTGTGTGTACAATAATTTGGAGTTTTATTATTATATTATTGATATTTACTCTTAGAATCAATCAAAAATGAATGAAAATCAGCTATAAAGATAATGAAAATGATATTATATATATTATTATATCAGAATCTGTAAGCGAGAGTTTTAGATTTTCACAATCAAAATCATTAGGAATAAGTCATCAGATACTGATTCATCAGTCACATATTTGGCACATGACATTGACAAATTTCATATGGGTGCTTTTGGTTTCTTTAACGCTGGGCTTTTACAACGTGGTCCCGATTTCTTCCTTATAGGAGGGCTACACTAGATTATTTTTGACCCTACAGATTATTAAAGCAGAAAATAATGTTATGATATTAAAATATATGTTGTAGGTTTTTCTTCATATTTTTTTTTTCTATAACAAAGAGTTAAAGCAAAAGTGTTTTTCTGAGAATGAAAAAAATTAGAAATAAGACGAAATTATATTTATAATTCAAATAGTATACGTGCAGATGATGATGGAGTACAACAGTAAACCGCAGCCATTGAAAGAATGAAGCGTATTATAATAATGTAACTCCACGGCGCATTATTACACGAGTAGTTAGTATACTTTACAATGGTAGAGTAAAATTACGCCGAAGAGAATTGCCAGTGTCAAATATAAAATTAAAAAAAGCCATATGACCTTAAAAACCCACTACAGAGATATGCAATCATCTTCGATCTCAGTTGTACATAATGAATCATCAAATATGATTGTTTTGTTAATCTGATTTTATTCCTCGTGCTGCACGTCGTCCATTTCAAGTTTTATTGTCGATTTTTTGGCGTCCTATTTTCCATAGCAAATCCGTCTCCGTGCCGGTCCCGGCAGATTCGTGGAAACGAGTGGAAATCTGGCGCTCCCGTTCAGATGTGGGGATCTTCTTTTTGCCGTCAGGCTGTACGCCATGGCACAATGGTACTACACTTCGGCCGGCAAAATGAATGCGAGTTAAATTTGTAAAAGACAAAGGCACCTACATAATTTATCACATACACACGTACAAACACACGTGTGTGCACACACACCCACACACATACATGCACGCGCAGAGGGCGAGGGGGGAGGCACGGGGCGGTTGGCCGTAGAGACTGAACGAACACAATCAAACAATGAAAAAGTTTTTATCTTTTGTAGATAGCACAATAGACACCAGGTCCTATTGTACGGCAAGATTTCAGCCGAGTGTCTCTTAACTTTGTAGTGTTTCTTCCACGGCACGGTTGGCGGGATCCTTTCACAATTGTGCTGTATCAGTTCTAAGACAATAATAAAAATATTCCAGCGCATTGTCGCAAACTCTGTGCCAATTTCGAGCCGCCTCAATTTAGAGCCGCGGGAGTCGCGGATAATTAAGAGATGATGCGCGCATTCCGAGGCGCCTGTTTCAACAGTCGCCGCCCAACAATGCTCATGCAAGTGTTGCACGACTGTAAACATCCAGCGACAACAAGATATTTATGAGAAAAACAGAGGTAAATTACATAAAAAAGAAGCAAATTCCTATAATGAACCTCGATCAGCTAAAGTTTTGACTCGATCTAATTAGATGAGTTTGAAATGTGGTATAAACTACAAAACGCATCAACGTCAGAATCCTTTCTAAAACTAAACATAAAGAGCGCCTCTCATTGATCTACCACATTGGCGTCTTCTAAGAAACATCTTAAAAGACGATCCAGAAAAATATAGAAGAATATTCGCTTCAGTCAGATAGATCAAAGCATGCACTTAAGTTATCGACTAGTCCCTTGTCACTAACTACGACTGAACCAGATTCATTAAATGTGGATATAGATCCTCTTCATAGCCCAAATAAATCACTATTAGTTATTACCATGTTATTGTTGTAATCCAAGTACTCCTAGGAGAACTGATCATCAGCATCATCATTATTTTCCAAGAGTCTCACACTTGACGTAAGGCCTCTCCTTTTGTGTCTATACCATGAGGACCCAAGAGATTAGTATGTGGTTTTCTGTAAAGAGTATTCCCTCTCATAGCCACTGCTGGCACTGGACGTGTATCGTCTACCACTTTTAGTATCGTATGTAACCGTTCAACAAGTCACAAGTCACAACACGCAGGTGATTATTAACGTTGTCGCGCTATAACAATCCTTTCATGATGAGAAAGATCTCCTCAAACAGGGCCCCCAGAAAGGAGGAAGAGGAGCGAAAGTATTGAGACGAGACCATTTATCGGTCAACAGTTTAGGGTTTACTTTCCCAGGTGTATACTGGTTCTGTGGTGAGAAATACGTTAGAGATCAGATATACATATTCAAATTTTTTCAGGGGTTCATTATTTTAGTTAAGAATTTATCAAAGTTTTCTTGGATATATAGTATATTTATATAAATATTTTTAATTTATAAAGGTTCGATACAGATTCTAAAGATGCGGCAGCAATGAGTTTCTCATACGCACATTTTCCCCTAGTCAGTGTCACAAATAATTCCCAGAATTCATAAATTTTCGCCTGTAGGTTGACTTATTTGGGTACTGACTAAGGTCAGTCGCGATTAACTTACATTATCAATGCCGATAGTAAGTTACCTACAATCCGTGACACTGGTTATATGAAAATACATATGTGACTACGGGCACTCATATTGTTTTCAATTTTAAGAAATGTAACTTGTAATTATTATTTTAAAACTCATTAAATTTACCCTCTTGGCGGTTGTGTGCGCCGCACAATCTGACCATATGAACAGCGCGCCCCTGTCTCTCGAGTATTGGAAGATTTTGCCAAAAATATTGTGTCATTCTTTGTTTTACACACATAACTTCTTTCAAACGTCTGTGAATTTCAAACGTACGTCTTCAGCCTCATATTTAAAAAAAAAATCTTCTCTGGTTCGTAGGCGACGTGTCCGCTACTAGTAACTAAGGCGACTATTCCACTTCTGATCCCATTACACAACTACCTTACTGACAACATACTCAGTGGTTGTAGAAGTTGCTTTTTTCTAGAATATATTGCAATTAAAATAAATTTGATTAATTTTCTTAAATATTCCTAAGGTCTCACTGGAGGCAGTCTAAAATTTAATCTTTGCTCAAGTCAAAGTTTATGCATTCGGACACAATCTGAACTAATGATGGTGGTATGCAGAGGAGGAGCGGGTATAAAGTTTGCATTTATTTTAAAGAATTCAGAAAGGATAACGTCGGTTAGCCGCAAAGTTTTCTTTCGTCCTGCAAGTTGCGCCGAAGCGCAATGAATGGGCCGCGGTGAACCCTCACGGAGCAGTGGGAATTGAATGCAGACCTCAAGACTAAAGACTGCTTCAAAGAGTTTTCCTTTAGCGGGAGAGGCTTTAGAAATTACTTCTTCGGCCCAATCAATGGATGCATTTAAGACGAATGTAGCGGAAAATATTAATATACACACACAAGCACGTCTCTTCGGCTAATCCCCGTTTGAATAGAGCGCGGTGATTAATATATACAAATTGCTGGACGTGCAGAGAGGTTTTGATGCATCGCCGAAACCACCTGTGTCTCGGAGTCTCCGTTATTCGGCAAAGAAATGGAGATCATTGGGCGACGGAGTGCTCGAGCATGAGGAAATCGGTCAAGAACAAGACGTGAAAACGTGAAAATGACAAGGTGGGGGTGCGCGCCCTCGAGGACGGAGAGGGCCGCGCCGAGGTGGAGGGACACCGAGGGGGCACGCGCTCAATGGAAGTCTTTACAAAGCGTTCTATACATTTGAGAACAATAATCTTCTCACTCCACACCGCCATTCTCGACAAAGTCCTTTATGGGGCAAGAATGAAATGAAAGAAAAAGAGTTAGTTCTCTGGTGATGTATAGACGCGCCGCGGAGAGTCGCATTGTAGTGAGGCACGGGGAGACCCTGTGTCCCCTCCCCCCCTGTCCCCGCAATCTCCCCCCTCCCCATCTGCCTATTTATTTTCGAACAGATAAATCGCAATATTTGCATACGTATGCGCGAATCCCCCGGCGGCGGGATGGATGAAGAGTCTTTTGTGGCGCGCCAGCAGTTCCGCCACCAGCTCGCTCCCAACGCCAAACCAACAATATGGTGGATATTGTTAAATTCAAACAATATGCGTTAAACAAAGCGATTCGAAACAATATTGTCTGCTGGTGTCATTGAAATCCTAGACAAAACCAGCGAGCGCGAGACACCCAGTACGGCGCGGCACGTACTCTGCAGATCGCCAAAGAATAAACAGCGAGCTGATGAGCCCGCGCTATAGCGAATCGCGCACTGCGAAACTGTCAACGTGTTTGCGTTTTACTCGACGATTGCTTATCAATTCACATTTATCACTGACAACATATTTATTTTGCTGAAACCCTTAACGTTATATAAACTAATATAATATTTATTTAGTTATTAAAAAAATAATGCGTGATTGGCATTACAGTTTAACCCAGGTCTCCAATCACGCATAAAAACATGGAGGAGTGGTTTGCTAACTAGATCGACCTTCTTTTCTCGAGGGTTACATACCTCAGGCAGCCTTGTACCCATGCGCTTGGGTATAACACTTGAGTAGAATCAAAACTTCCTCATGTTGAAATATCTTAGAAATTTCTTCTGTATTTTTTCTAATCTGAGGGAATTCGAGCCGTCATAGGGCCCCCATATAATGGAATCTGATTCGAGCAATCTCCAAACCAATATATCGTATAGCACTCGTATAACTATGGTATGTGATGAGAATTTCTCAAGGCAAAGCAACTAAATTTTAATTGGAATCAAACAAAACATCCAGATCTTTAACAGACGATTGCTTAGGAAGAGTTACGTTATCAAGTATGTAATTAAAGATGATGGGCTCCTTTGATCTAGAAAATGTCATTGTTTGACATTTCCCAATACTTAATGGAAGACGATTTAATCGTACAAAGAATCAATGTCCAACTGCAACGAAATGTCATCATCCGTTGAAGTAACGGATCGAAATATTTTTGAATCGTCTGCGAAAAGTGAAAATTATCAAATAAATATTGATAAAGGGATTTTAAGATTTTCATTGCATAAAATTTATTTGATTATTAATTATTTAAACTCTGTTCAATGAAAAATTCAGTTAAAATATATTAGATATAATTAAAAGGGATAGTAATAACATCAATGCTATTTATTTATAACATAATGCTAGAGGCTATGGATAGTTCACAAATATGAGAATACTATTAAAAAAGCCAATGCGACCATGAATGGTAAACCAAGAGGCCAGCTTACAGAAAAACTGAAGAATTAATGAGACGGGCACTAAAATTTTTAATGTTTTTAATGCGTATACAAGAGGATAGCACATGCAGAGACGCGCCGTCCATATGGCCAGATTGTGCGGCGCACAGAGGGGCCTGAAAATTAGAGGCGCCAAGAGAGAAACATTTCAAAATATTATATAATAATTTATTAAAATGAATTACACTTCTTGAAATCGACATAAAACAATATATAAGTGATAGCCCGTAGTTCGAATTTTCAAACATACCAGACGTACAGGGGCGCTAATTGAAGTTCTACACACAGGCATCGGATACTATCGGCGCGCTACTGAGCACATACACATATTCTATGAGAACAAAACATTTTTTATTACTTGTCAGTAAGCACTTTTTAACTCAAGCTGTTATGAATATTTAAACAATATATTTATATTAATATAAATATATTGTTTATTTTTGTTATATGGGCCCGATGATTTGCATCATAATTTGCAATTTTGCTGACATAAAATGTTTTTATGGAAAATTATAAAAAAAAGAAAAAATCTATTATTTTTATTGCTCCCTTTATGAAAAAATCACGAGATGTAAGAGAAGATCTGAATTTGGAACGAATCAAATCAGAAGCTAGTAATTGTTTACTTTACTGCTAATGAGAGGGTTGCTGTTAATGAGAGGGCTGCTGTTGATGGGAGGGATGGACCTGATGCTCCGATAACAATGATATAATATCTTAAATCTCCATCTTCAATAACTTGAAACCGATATCTTTTTTTCGTGAGAAGATTAGCAATCTCATTATAACCCTTTTTCACGAGGTACGAAGATGGAAAAGCTTTAAAAATTTTCTTGCGATCCAGGATATGCAACAAGAATATTTTTCTGAAGCCAAAACACCAAACCCTTTCTAAACTGCACCTTGAGTTCTTCTTTTGTGCGTAATCCAGACTAAATGAGCTCCGATCATGTAGACCCCCATTTAAACCTTGCAAACCGCCATCCTTAACATAGACCCCCTGATAGCCGACATGGATCCCTAGAGGGCCCTACGGCCCACTTTGGGAATGACTGATTTATTTATTGACCTCATTAATATATTTTAGATTATATAAAACATATAAGTCATTTAATAAATAATCCAAAATTAATAATAAGCATTAAAGTAAAAAACATATTTTTGTATTTATTACGAAAATTTTACACATTTATATTAAAAATATTTAAAACGCATTATGATGAGTTAAGAGTAGAAACATAAAGGTTTAGACTAGATCAAATAGACAAGAAATTCTCTTGAAGAAACCTTTTTCCTACATAGACTATTGATATATTGCTAAATAAAATGATATCCTAGAGAGGATATATATGAGGGATTAACCGATCCGTCACGTCGGCTCAAAACCAACGGCGTTGCCCGGTGAGGTCTATTTAGTATGAAAATAGACCCCAAGTATTATAAAAAATAGATTATTCTAGAAATAAAATGATATATTTATGATATATATTATTAGAAAAATCCAAAATATCGAATGAATTATGATTTTTTCTACTAATTAATGCGACGCGTAAATGACGCGTGCACACGGGGTCGGCATGTTTTCACTCACGGTTTCACTCGCACTTGCACATGCGTGTTGTTTTTTCTCACTCGCATATCCGGTACGGACCGAATAGAAACGCACATTGTTGTTTTTTTTCGCAATAATATTTATTCTTTAGAAGTTTGTGACATGTAGAATTTATATTATAAAGAGTTAATCGGGAAAAATCAAAAACTTGGGGTCATAATTAGACCCCATCGGCACAGTTAGGTTAATAAAAAAAATACATGTGATTAAAATAATTGACTGTCAGCTTTGCATGCTATAATGAGAGCGTTGTGTTTTGTCCGAGATTAGAATGACAATGGATCATGCGGAGACACATCGACAGTGGCGTCTGGCGCTTTTGGCGGCAAAAATCAAATTGAATATTCCCGCAGGACGATATAATAAAGCAATTAATAAAAGCGTACGGCATTGCGGGCCCCTTTGTTCGTCGTATTCATATGCTAACTCCTCGGCGAGCATTGTGCTTCGCCGCCGGACAATGCCAGCGCCCCAAACAATGCGTCCATAGTTTTTTCTGCTCTTCAGCATTTTCCTTTTTTGGTGGTCGCCGGTGGTGTCGACGTTGTCGCCGTTGTTGGTGCGTCACGCTTTTCTTTCGCCGGAAAATGGCGCGAGCGGCGCTGAGGGGACAGGCCCGCTACGCGGACAGCTCCTCGGAAAAGGAACAACCCAGTAAGAGTTCTTATTAATGTAATCCGACCATTAAATTACTTTTAAACAGCGGGACATTTATTAAAAATATAAAAGGATAGATTTATATGATTTTATCTCAATTTTCAGCAATACATTTTATTTTTGTATTATTCAAAGGAACACTGATTGGATGTTTTCTCTGATATATTATATTTATTTCCGTTCTTTATGTTACAAAAGCAGAAATATTTCTAAACTTGCTGAACGCGGCTTCGGAGGTTACCAAACTAGCAGCGCTTCATTGTACACAATGGCCCAATGCGTTGCAGAGTGTAATAATATTTTATATTTGGGATTGGGAAGAACAAGATGAATCACCCTCTCCAGGAGCGGCTGGATCCATTGTGTCAAAAGCGGGAACGATTCGACAGGGAGACGAGTGAAAGAGGACCTCCTTGCACACAACAGTGCCGGGTGGGAGCGAGGGCGAGGGCGGAGGGGGGAGGAGGACGTGCCTAGATAAAAGACATCTACTTACATACACAATGCTCAGGATGATCCAGCAGACGCCATTGTTGTATTATCTCACATTGTTTCCTTTCGCGGGCCCGTGCTATGGGCACGCCGTGATGAGTGGGACAACTCTGGATGGGTCCTTTATTTCAGCAGCCCAGGACACTTTAAGGTTCGGATATGAAAATGCTCGAGAGGGTCTCGCGGGTCATCGCCGGAGGTTCGGCCGATTTCGGCTTTGTCCGGAACTGTGAGTTGCGACCTCCAGTGACTCCTTTGCTATTTGTTCTGGCGAAAGAACTCGAACCACATAAATATGCTCATTTAACTAAAACATATATTAAAATCCTCCAAAAAAATGAGGTATACACAAATATCTTATTCCTAATCACTAAATATATATTTTTATAGAGATAACTCGAGATAACGGATCAGTAAAATAATACGAATTGAGATAAATCTTACGGTATGGGAAATTCTTCTTCCTCACAGAGAAGAACTTGAATAAAATTAAATTATGAGTTTGATTAGTTTACTGACTAATATTTTTTCAGGTCGATGAAATACTTATAAAGAGAATAAAAACGCCATAACTTTAGCAATGCTGAAAATTACGTACATATAAATTTCTAATATTAAAAAACGCATCTTTTGAACAATTAACTCTCAAATAGATAAGTTTAGACTGAGAATTCTCAATCTTTTAACTAAATCATTTTCTTCGTAGACCCCCTTTTTCTCCAATCTACAGGAATGATGCACATAGCCCCGGCTAAGGATCATTAGGGAATAGAACAAATATATGAAAATAAATTGAATCAGTATATTAAAATTAATTTTAACAATGAAATCGTTGATAACTAAATTTTGATAATAATTATCATATAAAATATTATGGTTTTGGGTTTGATATCATAATGAGAGTTAATTTAACCTTTTAACAAGCTTTTAGACACTCAATACCGCCAGACAACCCCGGGGTCGTCTGCGAGGGGTAGTCCCCGGTCTCGTATACCCTGGGGACGATTTTTAGGGTCACATCACAATGGTCAACGGCAAAATGTACATTATCGCGCTGATGAAACGATCCATATCAGCTGAACATTTCATTGATATTATTTTTATCGCATTTTGCAGAAATATTGAAATTAATAAAAATTTACGACCCTCGCGAGGTTTTCGGCATAAAAAAACGCGCTTTCATTGACATCAATGCGTTAAAACACTAATAAAATGGCGTTTCAAATGTCAGTCCCCGATTCCTCCGGTCTATTATCTCCGTCCAACCCCAAGGGATGACTTTATTTGATTTATAACCGCCCCTGGAAATCGTACTCGTTGAGTGCCCGAAGAAAATATGTTATCACAACTGTTGACAACAACCCCACTCGATGACAGGGGTGGGGAACGCGGAGGACATTGTTTTTGCAAATGCGACCGCGACTATAAAATGAATTATTAGCACTCATAGATAAGTATGGGGGTTGGAGTATTGAAGGGGTAATGCGTCTCGGAGTATCAGATGAGTCATCAAAATTGCGAAATTATTGTTAAAAATATAGTTACGGACCGCTGTACGTATGAGTAACGACACCTGAGCCAATAATGTAACTCTCGAATCTTGAAGTGCATTTGTGTGCAACTCCGAGTGCTCTCCCTTGTCGGCTAATGCAGTGGATGAAATGCGAGACGACGAGTTGTTGCATTAAGGCGTCGTCGTGTCCACAAGATTGGCTGACGTCATTTCCGGTCGTATATTTTTGCGACACAACGACGTAATCTAGCAAGGCAAAAGGTGGATATTTCGATTTTTCATTATGTATTAGAGACAACAAGGGTTGCTTGCTGCACCGTCTCCTCTATTCCGAACTGGCCGGTGGGAGGGGCAGACAGGGGCGGTATTGTTCCCGTAGCTCATTGTTCCTAATCAAATGAAAGCCCTCTACATTCGCCGGGAGCTACGCCCCCTCGGACCTCCCGTTCCACGCTCCCAGATCGTGGAGATGCACAAGACAATTCGTCGGATGATGAGTGCTATGACGACATGGGGAATGCAAATTTTATATGTGTAGATAACACAGCCCGCAAACGCCATCCGATTCTGTCCACCCGCGTTATAAAAAAAGATATGAATATACAAAGTTTTTAAATTGTCAACAGGCTATATTCAAACGTAAATCTAAAATGAGAGATGTTACAAATGAATAGCCATCATTTTTATGTCATGACATATTATTAAATATATTTAGCTTTGATTAATACCCAACAAATAGTGCAAAAATATGTACATGTTGGTGTACACACATCCTTGTGTGCATAAATAAATCTGGTCTCTAAAGGATTTCTTACCACAGTGCCAGTATATCCCTGGGAAGGAAAACCCTAATCCGTTGACCAATAATCGGTCTGGTCTCATTTCTTCCGCTCCTCTTCCTTCTTTCTAGGGGACCCCTCTCTGAGGAGATCTTTCCCATGATGAAGGGATTGCTATTGTGCGACAGGGCTAATAATCACTTGCGACCGGCTACTTGAGACTCGTTTTGGGCAGATGTGCATATGTATGCCTGTATATATCTATATAGGTGTGTATGTATGATCGCTCGCTACTCGTCACTCGTGACTCGTTAAAAGCAGATAACGCCTTAGAGAAGAGAACAAACGAATACCGAGGCAAACCCTCCTACTTGCCTGGACACAGCCGAGAGGGTAAAATCCGATACCAACATGGTAGAAGATGTACGTCCAATGCCATCAATGGCCAAGAGAGGGAAACTCTTTATAAAAAACCGCATACCAAGACGGCTCGGGTCCCCGCGGTATGGACACGAAAGGAGCCTCTCACGTCACGTGTGAGACTCAGGTTCCTTTGGCCTCAACTACCATGCGAGAGTCTGGTAAGGTCCATGCCCTCAGCAAGTGAGAGCCTCGTGACTGGCAAATGATGATGATGATATTCTTAGCCTAGCCGAGCCGATGGCGTCTATTTGGAACCACAAGATTTTTATTTTTCTCGAATATGTCTTTTAATATAAATCATACAAGTCACAAACTTTTTGTATTTTTTTAAAAAAGTCTAAAGAATAAATATCATTGCGAAAAAAAACAACAATACGCGTTTCTATTAGCTCCGTACCGGATGCAAGCGAGAAAAAACGCATGTGCAAGTGCGAATGAAACCGTGAGTAAAAACATGCCGACCCCGTGTGCACGCGTCATTTACACGTCGCATTTATTAGTAGAAAAACTCAAAATTTAGTCGATATTTTGGATTTTTCTACTAATATATATCATGAATTACTATTTTTATTCTTAGAATAATTCATTTTTTAAAAAAGTCAAGATTATTTATGAAGAATTCATCGATATCCTGTCTTGAAATGCTTGAGATATATTTTCATACATTCATTTCATAGTAAATAGTTTCGAGCCGCCGTGACGGATCTGTTAACCATTTTACATCACATTTTTCTGTTCACTACTTGCCATTCAAATATTTCGTAATTAGGAAGATGGATAGATTTATCCGGGGAATTTTTATCGTTAACACAAAGCCGCTCGTTCCATATGGCCAAGTTGTGCGGCGCACACAGGCGCCGGATAATTAGGCGCGCTGAGAGCAAAAAAAAATTGATTAAAATTAATTAAATTTCTTAAACCGACGTCTTTTTAAGCACACTAAGACTCCAGACAATACTACTGCTTAAAATTCGACACTTTTCAAAATATCCATATCTTTCCCAGAGTTTTTCCAGAACTAAATTTGAGTTAAAAATTGATTTAAAAAATCTCAAAGATTTTTAAATTAAACATTTGAAAAACCATGAAATTGGTCAGTTATATCAGTAAATCCTTCCAAGATTTAAAATATAATATTGAATTACTTCGTTATTTTAAGTGAAGTATTTTAATGAC
Source organism: Philopotamus ludificatus (assembly GCA_022495035.1). Taxonomy (NCBI): domain Eukaryota; kingdom Metazoa; phylum Arthropoda; class Insecta; order Trichoptera; family Philopotamidae; genus Philopotamus; species Philopotamus ludificatus. The sequence continues at coordinate 54,277 of JAGXCT010033530.1, read as the reverse complement.
CGCAACTATGTACAATTTGTTTCGTTTTCAGATAAAATTCGTGATCAGATAGAGGTTAGATTTTTTTTTATATAGAGTACCCTTTTATTTAACTACTTTATCAGAAGTAGTTGTATATATTGGGATATTATGTTGGAAAAAGTAAAAAATAAAAAAGAACGTTAAAAAAATGAAGAAAATTAACCTACTTGACAAAATGTAAATTGCGTCCTTATTTAATGAAAATAAAAGTTCCTCCAAAACTGAAGCATTTATGGGATTAAGTCAATCTGCAGTGACTAAATTTATAAAGTAATTCCAAAAGACTAGGCATGTAGAGAGCAAAAAAAGAAAAGGACTAAAAGCGGAAGACAGCCGCTTCAGAATATTGTATTTTAAAATGGTTGGTTGGTTTTATGGAAAGATCACCGGCGAAAAAATCACTTCTCCTGAAACAAATGCGTCCAAAAGGACTAGAAGAAAGTTCTTCTCAGATAAAAGTAAATTTAACTTGTTTCGCCTAGATGGCATTCAGTATGTAAAGAGGAAAACAGGAGAAATGCTTGACGATAAAAGGCATAAAGTGAAGCATATAGCAGGAAAAATGGTTTAGAGATCCTATACTTACTATGGAGTTGGAGATTTGGAGATTCAATACAGAAATATTTACAAATGTAATTATGTATAATTAATGTAAATATTTACAGAAATATTTACATTAATTAATGTAAATATTTCTGTAATTATTTACAAATAAGAAGAGATTAAACAGGACATGGTGAGAAGATATTTTTAAACTTAATTAGAATATATATAAAAATAAGACGTTATTTATATAGTTTTATTATACGTATATATTAGATTATTAAGAATGGCTTTTAGTTGTTTTTCCATGTATCGAATGAATAATTGCGATGAAATTTTCTGGATCCAAATTCTATGGTAGATCCCACCCCGCGACCGCCCCCATCCCACCGTCGCCTAACCCACCACCACCACACCTCGCCGGGTGGGTTGTGGATAATACACGACAAGAATGGGATCCGCCGCCCGATGTTTATCTTTTGCAAAATATCCACTTCGGCCAGGGAGCCCCATTGTCAGTCCATACCTGACAATTGAAACTTTAAATTACGTCAAATTAATAAAAGGCAAAGTACAACACCGGCTTCCCTTTTACAAAACATCATAATTTCATCCGAGCCCACCTCCGTGCCCAAACCCCCATTATTATATTTGGCGGGAGATGATTGTCGGGAATGCTATAAAAGTGTATTCAAGATTCGAAAATCGGCGCGCCGTTGAATTAAAGTTGCCGTTTTCCTTGTCCGATGGAAATTCGTACAAGCATAATGCAAATTCTAAACTCGAATATTGTTCGACGCGAACAATTGACTCCGTACACCGTCGCCCTTCGGCCCGTACAACGCGAAGCCTTCGAAATTTCCCCAATCGATATGACTCATTATAAGGAATTATCTCAACATTTGTATTTTGACTAAGAAATCTTAATAATAGCAATATAGTGGAGCCTTAATCGATCGTTTTCCAAAAAACGATGAATGCGGGAATGAAATCTTATTTTTTGATCCATATCATTTTATGAACTAGATCAGAGGTTCCCAATCTTTTTCGGTCTACTGCTCCAACAAATTTGCCGAATTGTTTAATTGAATATTTCGCGGCGCCCTTACGACGAGAGCTGCGGTTCACACTTTGGGAATCCCTGAACTAGACAATACCGATTTTATTCATTCATGATTATCGCGGGAATTTTCAATCCCAAAAAAATGAAAATTTTAGCGCGAAAACGACAATTCAGCGCGGACCAAATTAGTGCCCACGATTCGACCCCGACAAACGTAAACGACGCGATTTTAGCTGACGATAGACATGATACAACCCAAATTAAACTTAAAGGAAACAAGGTATTGTCGTGCGTCCCATTTGTGGGACAGTTATCGACCAATCACTACACTTCTTTTGGATTTTTAACCGATCCGTCACGGCGGCTCGAAACCAACCGCGTCGTCCGAAGAGGGTAAATTTATAATGGAAAATAGACCCCAAGCATTCCATCTTGACTTATTTTTTAAAAAAAAAAATGGTTTATTCCAAGAATAAAAATAGCTATTCATGACATGCTTCATAGTTTCGTCGATATTTTAGATTTTTTCGCAAAATTCTCGCGGTACATGTCCACTAGTACATTTCACTCGCACTTGGCACAACCGGATGCAAGCGAATTTATATTAAAAGAGTTATTCGAGAAAAATCAAAACCTTGGGGTCCCGAATAGGCATCGGCACGGCGAGGTTAAACGCGCTTACTAACTAAACGACTGTTTTTTGTTGGCGACGATTTTCTCTTAACAAATTTTTACTTATTTTCATTAACAAAAATGCACATGCAGAGAATAAATTCCAAAAACATTCAAAGAGACACAAAATTGTGTTATAAATGAAAAATGGAGGGATTGTTTTTAGTTCGGTTAAAAGAAAGGGAAATTAAGTGATCTAACTAGTATGCATAATATCCTTCAAGAGAATGTTAATGAATTTATGGAAGAACTTAATAAACAAATTCCATATTCGTCTCACAAGGAGGTAGAATTCAAGACTGGATTGCAAAGGATAAAAAGAGATCTGGCATTAAACTATATTAAATTAATTGTGATAAACTTGTTTATTTTTGAAAGCGAAAGATGAGAAAAATATTCCTGGGCAAAAAATCACGAAAGACCGATTGGCGTTACTTTAGCTAAGTGCTTCTTGTCTTTATCACTTTGAGAACCATAGAGCATTAAAAAAAATCATAATTAAAGTATTTTTTTTAGAAAAAATCAAGGGCCCCATTAGGGGACTCTGAATGCCCATAATAGGGCCCCCAAAATGATGAGAGCCCCGATGCCTTGAATCTTTTTTCCTAGGTAACTACGGACCTAATGTCTCCCAAAACTGAAATTAATAAAAAGCTCAAAAGGGAATGTTATTACCTTATGTGCCTAAGGGTAAATCCACCACTGTGTTCATCCTTCATTCAGGTAGATGGAGATGATGTCCCTCAAATTATGGAAGCTCATAATGGAACATAAATGGACAGAAGAATTCCAAGAACTCCTGAATGAAGACAAAAGAGGACCAAAGCCGACATCTGATATTAAAGATATTTTGAAGACGTTGTCAGAATATCAGTATTAGAATGGCACCTAAATTATGTTGAGATCAATAGGCTTAGGGATCTCTACAACGACTATGATATTAACCACGTTTGAAGAATCATTGAAGGACATTGAAGTTTAATAAATGCAGAATTAAATGTATTTTTTGGATTCCCCCAACGAATTAATTGAATTCCAAAACAAATAAATTGAAACGATTTGTTTTTTAACCTGTATTATTATTTTAAGGGTTAATAAGGCTGCTATTTAAATTGGCAATACTATAAAATATAATATACGTTATGGAATTTCATGAAATTCATGAAAAAGTTGAAAGCGTGGCATGCATATGTACCATATTTCACTTTTATCGTTTCTTGCAAAAGTTTTCGTCGCACAATCGCAGTCGCGCCATCGGCGATAAGTGCGAAATAAAATGATAATATTAATAAATACACGGCGGCGGCATAAAGCATGATTAATGAAAGCTTGAATGGTTCCAACATTTTCATTAAAATCATCGAGAGCACAATGAAATGGCGCAGATAGGCATTGAGATATGGCGGCGATAAGTAATATATCCGCGTACATAAATCCAGGCGGGACAATGAGCGCCGGGCCCCCGAATACTATCGCGATCTAGCACCGCCGGCCCCAGCGAATTGTTCCAAGTCCAATTGCAAAATTACAATTAGCCAGGTCTGCACTTGCCCAACGAGCTCGCTAATTGAGAAGGCTGACCCTTCTGGAAGAAGCCCGAGACCGCGCCGCAGATTAACGCTTCAAAAGCTAACTCTTCTGCAGCCTCTAATCTGTTCTTGAACAAACCAGATAGGTAGACAATTAAACATATTTTATTTCTAATAAAAACGTAATAAATAATCGGTATTGTCTTGAACTTGATATTAAAATTAATAATTAAATATATGTATAATAAATAAAATTAAAAAAAATAGGAAGGACAGAAACAAGTGATAATCGGAGGGTGCTAGGTCCGGGGAGTATGGCGGATGCGAAGGAATTTTCCAGAGTTTCTGACGATTCCCCAAAGCAGTATGTGACCTAACATTATCATGAAGCAGTGTGATGTCCTTCCTACGTTCCTTCGAGTGCTGTTTTTAAAGTATCCAACTACTGACAGTACCTCTCCGAATTTAGCTCTTCGTTCGGTTTCAACAGCTCAAAATGTATTGGTCCTCGAATTTCCCACCATATATCCATATTTCCCATCATAGGTAATCCACTTAGTCCAAAAAGGGTTTGATTTTGTTTCGTGCAAGCAGAGATGTGCATATGATGACTCGATCATTCAAATTCTTCTCACTTAACTCATGTGGGACCCATCTCGAATATTTTTCCAACAATCCTAGTTTCCGAATATGGTCCCAAATGTTTTTTTGAGCTAAATCAAGCATTTCTGCAATCTCCGATTTGTCAATAAAGGATTTTGCTCTAACATGATCGTGATAGAACTATCCGGTAGACCCAATATTAATTGTGTATGAAATACTGTAGGCAAACTCGATAAAAGTTAATGATAAGAGTTATGTTAAGTAATATTCCTTATCTCCAATTATTATTAATATATGACCACCGTATCTTTATTTACACAGTTTTTTCCATGTGTCCCAAGCAAAAGTTAATCGTATTAAAATATTTTAAACTTAATATATTTACTTGAAATTAACGCGGAATTGATTAAGATTTTAAAAATTTCCAAAGAAGCAAAATATTTTATAGGCATTTTATCAAATCTTTTAAATTTATAATTAATACTTGACGAACATAGTATAGAGCAGGGTTTCCCAAAGTGTGAGCCTGGGGAGCCGCGGTGTCGTAATAAGGGCGCAGCGAAATATTAAATTAAATAATTCGGCAAATTTGTTGGAATTCCCAATTCTCGAATTTTTTGCGCCATCTTTTTGCGCTCGCTTTTCTCAAGAAGGTCAACAATTTTAAAAAAAAATCTGATGTATTAAGGGAGCCGCGGAAAAATCTTATGTTTTAAGGGAGCCGTAAGCCGAAAAAGATTGGGAACCTCTGGTATAGAGTAACTTCCCTCTCTTGACTGTTTAAAAAAATTTCGTGTATTTTTCTGAGCTAAATTTTCGTCCAAAACGTAAAGCCGCGCAGTATGAAAATTTGCAAAAAAAGTTATGAAAAAAAAACTTCTAGTTTTCTAGTTTTTATTTAGATTTTGCCAGTAGCTCATTGCTAGTTGCCATATAACCAACGGTAGTCCGCGGTTTGTGCATATCTAATTTAATTTAATATATATTTTGCAATGTTCATCTATCGTAAATCAATTAAAGTAAAAAAAAAACAAAACAAAAGTTATTAATTTCTTTTGGTTCTGCTTTTTCGTTCTTATCATGACGGTACATATTTAATATTTTCAGAAAAAATAAAAAAGGGACCCCCGGGAGGACCCCTGGATCCTGAGGGCCCTGATGCCGATAATTCGTTCTAAACTACATCATGAGTACTTCGTTTGTGCATAATCTTGACTAAATGAGAGCGGATCATGTTGACAGACTATCTGGATCCCTGGGGGAATCACTCTATTAGAGGAGCCGAGAAGTAACCACAAATTGGAGGTAGGAGAAAAAAGGTAGAGGGATATCTAGACTAACAATTGATGAGACGCCCTTGCGGTATTGTATACTATTTTTGTTTTGTTTTAAAACTAAACAAGCGTCTTAAACAAGGTAGTTTGAAAAAAATACCATAAGAAATAAGGACCTTAAGAACATTGTTCGAAAAGAACAATCTCAAAAATTAGATGATGATGTTCTAAAATTAATAGTATAGTCAGATACACGTCAACAGGGGCACGCGTCCATATGGCCAAATTGTGCGGCACACACAGGCGCCGGAAGATTAGGTGCGCCGAGAAGCACCACGAGAGGGAAAATATTAAATATTATTTCATTTAACGCGAAAAAAATCGATTAGTACTTCCTATTTTTTATTAAAAAAATGTGCCCCAATTAAAGTTCTGGACACAGGCGCCACTGCACGTCAAACCATCCAAGAGTTATCGACCAAGATTTTTAATCCATGGTATACAGCCCAGGATAATCCACGCCATTTGGGAAAGGCCCATAAATAATGAATTTGGGCCGTCTGTGCATCTCTGTTATCCTGTAATAAATTTAATATATTTTTTCGACGTATTTTAATAGAACATGAAAGTAGGTGCTTTCAATAATCAAGTATCATTACTAGAGATACGTGATTATCATTTTGCGATAAATGCAACATTGAAGCGATAGAAGCGATAAATGCGATATAATTGCGAAATTTTGAAAATTGCGAATAGATGCGAAATTTTCTATATATCGATTTTCTTGAAGAATGACTAAAGAGAGTCCTCCAGACTCATATCAACCTTTGTTCACATTACTATGATGCCAAATGTCCAAAATTTATCAGATCGCGAAAAATGATGAAAAACGAAAGATCACGGCTCGCTTTAAAGGGGGAAGAAGAAGAAAATACATCATTTTTTTCTTCTTTCTTTTATCAGAAACATTATATAGAAATCTATGATGCCACATACTTAGTTGGTAATTTAGTTTTATATGCGCGGTAGCAAAAGCAGTTGTTCATAGAGTTTGAGTCTGATACAAATAGCATTAAAAAAATTCAATGTAAATTTGTTAGCTAGATATATAATTAATAATTTAATGATAAATGAAGCTGATCTCTGTACCCTTTTTCCCACGGTCAGGGATGAAATTATGGAAATAAAATTCTCATATATTAGGCATATCTTTTGCCCATGGAACCCAGCTACTTGAAACAGACGAACACAATTCAAACTAGAATTCATTAGGATATTCTAAGTCAGAGCCTTCAAAAGTTTAATAAAACCCAGTCACATTTAAATATAAAATGAAACGAATGTGTTTTATGAAACTTTTAAATCATCTGTTCAACCCGCATGTAGCTGGAAGTAGATGTAATTTCCAAATTGATGAAATGATATCGGTAATAAGAAATTTACCTTTGTTTACAACATTAAAACAAATCACCAATGTTTAGAGGGGTCTTATGTCGGATTTTTTAACAATCATCATGTAATATTAAGCGGGGTAAAGTTGCCACTCTTCAACTTTTACTTGCAACAAAGATGAAACACGAAGAATTCGGCAATTCTGCCCTTCAATCAATTTGGTGTCTTGCAAATAGCGTTAAAGCAGAACGGTTTTTTAGTACGTACAATTTAATACAATAGTTAACGGTCGACGTACTAGATTAAAACAATCATCAATAAAAACATGCTCGATGATAAAATCTCTCGAATTAAAATTTAACCATGGTATAATTTTAAATCGGTGTATTCTTGTATTTCTATTTAATTTTAAATGCTTGCTATCAAGATGCTGCATCTGCCAAAAACAGGAGCAAATTCAGGATTCTTTTAATCCTGCAAATTCGTAATTAAGAAATAAACGCGAAATAGATGCTAAAATTTGTCATTTTAAGCGCTATTTTTTTTTAAAAATAAATGCTAAAATACGTGTCTCTAATCATTACTCACACTACGAGTTGCTAAAAAACAACTCGAACAATTAAGAATTAACTGTTAAAGAAACAAACTGTTTTGGTCAATAATCATGACAACCCGAGGACTATGCTGCAAAACTGACTCAAGAAAATATAAGGAAGCTTGAGTTGGAAGTTTAACCCAATCCCCTATATTAATCAGATCTCGCACCATTTTTACAGGAAAAATATATTGACGAGGTGAAAACATTTATAGAAAAGTTTTTTACTGAAAAGCCATAAGCGTTCTTAAGGGAATTGAAAATTTGTCTATACACTGACAAAAGGTCATTGATAATGACAGAAATTATTTTGTAAATGTATTTATAAATAAAAGTTTTTCTTAAGATTATAAAAGTGTTGATTACTTTTCGGTTCCCGATTATTTATGGATTTTTACAAAAGAACAATAAATGCATATTTGTCAAAATGAAATTATTATTCTCCTTTTGCACACACAATTGATTTTGTATAACAATAAAACCCTATCAACATACAGTATTTTCAAAGGATATTTTCATCAGCAACAATACAAAAATATTCATCATGCATCAAGCATAAAATCCGAATGCAAAGCGCTTACCTAAAAATAATAGCATATGATATCATAAATTTTATTAATTACTACTGTATTTTGGCGATAATACATATATATTTATAATTAAAATCAAATTTAATTAGGACGTACAGAATTACTAATCCCGGGAATAAAATCCTTTCCAAAAGCACCGACAAAGTTAGGAGGGAATCCATAAAAATAACATGAAAAGGATTAAATGCGGCAGTGTGGCGGATCAGCTCAACTACTGAACTCGGATGCTGCATGCACCACATTTCAATTATACACGCTCGTATAAAATACGTATAATAATTTTTATAATTTTTATTATTTTTAATATATCGCCTAAAATCGTCCAAATCTCCAGACTTGTGGACACTTTCGAAAGTTACTCCCATATATAAAAAAGGGGATAAACCTGCCAAGTTATCTGTGATGATTCTGCATAAATACATATTTAACCATATTGAATGTAGAATTATCGATGAACAACATGGACTTCGGCCTGGACGCTCAACAGTCATGGGCCTTCTTGGTTTTTCTAATTTTGTGTCTAAGTCACTGGATAAGTGGGTCCAAGTCGACGTTATCTATAACGACTTTATCTATAAGACTCATTTTGAAACCAGATAGTTTTGGGTTCTCGGATAATCTTGTACGTTTCTTCTCGAGTTACCTTACAGAGAAGAAACAATATGTGACATATGACTCCCAAACGTCGTATGTTTACAATACACCTTACGGTATTCCGCAGGGGTCAAATTTTGGACTTTTATTATATTCATCGGGTCCTTCAATGTAAATTTTCACATTTCGCAGACGATTCAAAAATATTTCGATCTATTACTTCAGTGGAAGATGCCCTTTCGTTGCAGTTGGACATTGATTCTTTGCGCGATTGGTCAATACTAAATCGTCTTCCATTAAGTATTGGAAAATAACAAACAATGACATTTTCTAGATCAAAGGAGCCCATCATCTTTAATTACATACTTGGTAACGTAACTCTTCCTAAGCAATCGTCTGCTAAAGATCTGGGTATTTTGTTTGATTCTAAGTTAAAATTTAGTTTACATGTATCGGACGTGTGTATAAGATCATCAAAAATGTTGGGCTTCGTCTTGAGAAATTCTCATCACAGAAGTAGCACCTTAGTCATACGAGTGTTATATGATAGATTGGTTCAGAGCTTACTTGAATCAGATTCCATTATATGGGCGCCATATGAAGCCTCGAATTGCCTCAGACTATAGAAAACTCACAAGAAATTTCTAAGATATTTCTACATGAGGGAGTTTGGATTTTATTCCAGTTTATACCCCAGCTCATGGGTACAGGGCTGCCTGGGGTATGTAACACTCGAGAAAAGAAGATCAATCTACTTGGAAAAGCACTTTTTCAAGCTGTTGGTTGGCGCAGTAGAAAACCCTCTTGTACTGTCCGAGTTGCCCTTATGGGCCAATAATGCGCCAAATGAGGAAAATTTAGAAATATTAAGGACCCCTGAGAACCAAGGCCCCTCTAGGGTTGTATACTGAGAAACCCGATGCTTTGCATCGCTGCCTTAACCGTTCTAACCACCAGCGCGGCACGCGAATCGGCACGCGAAATCGGTCTAACCACCAGCGCCACGGCGTGCAGGCACGCAAACGGTACTACGAATTTATTTATTAACAAATATAATATTTTTAAATGAAAATTAATGCAGAGACATCTTTTAAAGGCAATTTGATTGTTAGAATGTCGATATGTGTAGCCGTTTCATTTTATTTAAGATTTTATAATATCATATAACGGACTAGCTAATGACGGTATTTTAACATATATTATTTTTTCTTCTCTTTATTGTTATACCTGTACATTTTTACGTTATTTTATTTATTTCACTGTTTTTTTGGATGTTATTTTACATTTATACTTTTATATATTTTATCTTTGATGGCGACATAGGGCATTACAGAATAACCTATGTCGCCATCAAAGATAAAATATATAAAAGTATAAATTATTTTTAACATCCCTTATTCGAGCACGAGCACGTGCTACGCTCAAAGTTGCCGGATAACATCGGTTTGATTCTATACTTTTGTGAAATAAGCAAAAACGATTGAAAATGAAAAATTTTATATTGAATAAAAATTGCATCGCACGTCTTTTTCAGCCGATCGTTAAAGCAATATTGCTCAAAATATATATATAAAAGCGTCATATTAATTGATTCATGTTCATAAATTTTTCAAAAAATATCTAAACTACGCGTTTAAATTATATAAATGCGGCGTGGTACTCTGGGTTTCAGCGGCGCGGGATGGGATGGGAGTTTGGGTGTGTTGGGGTGAGGTGGTGAGATCTGGTACTCGATGAATGCATGACGCGAGCAAGACCCAGAGCCGATATGAAAGACAACTTTTTCCAAAGTTGATTCGACGACATTTTTATATCATCCATGAGTAATGGGGACTGGCTGGTGGTCCCGCGTGGGATGGGGCAGGGGCTGGCCTCTTTGTGACACGTATGCCAGGGGCTTCTAATAGATTCGCACTGTAAAATGTATGCAGAAAAGGCTCAAAGAAACCGGCTCGAGGGACCTCAATGGGTTCATCGAGAAAATGGAAATCGCGCGATATTGGTTCAAGCGGCGCGCGGAAACGTTTTAATTGAATGTATTGGCCGGAATACGTGCCATATTTCTTTATTTAAATAATAATTAATTATTTGCGAGTACGGGCGACGGCGCTCTATTCGAGAAAAGTTGTAAGCATCTGATTAATACAACTCGATTCATTGGCCATGAATAGAATTAGTTGGGAACGCGGCCGTTCAGCGAAAAGTCCCGCCCCCTGTTCAGCAAAACTCCGCACAAATCAACTTTTCGTAGGAAATTTTAAAGAATTTCGCCAAACATTTTTTTTTGCTTTTCAAGTACCATCACTGTACGATCCGGAGAGATTAAAAAAATATATATTCGTATTTATGGAAAATATTAACGAGGTGGTTTGTTCCGTTTATGCAATTTGTAAAAATTTCAAACACAAATTAGTTATTAGGAAAATTGCCCCAAAATCAAACACATATTTTTTATATAACTTTATTTTTTTTTTCAAGTCGACATAAAATGAGTAACTAATTCCTCTCCTGCAAGTTTTCTATTACCCTTTTTATAAAAAAAACTAATTGATTCATCTACTTGTGGTAGAACTTTCCAGTTTAGTTGTTATATTTTTTCATAAGTGATTTTGGCTTTAAGTTTGGGAAATAACTTATTATTTAATGTCGATTTGAATAAATAATTTCAATCTCTAATTTTCTGGCGCCTGTGTGCGCCGCACAATTTGGCCATATGGACGTCGTACTGCGGCGGATTATAAAATCACTGCTATTCGATTGAAAAGCAGTCATTTTATAGAATATGGAATATTTTATCTATATTTATCTGGTTAACATTTTTTTTTAAGATAAACATGATTTATTATCATAAAAAAAAAAAAATAACTACTAAAGACGAAACTAATTAAATCGATACAAGTTCTTTAAAAAAAAATTTGTTGAACTTACAAATTTATATACAGAAATAATTGTAGGTTTGCAAAGAAATCGCTGCGGACCGCATGTGGTCCGCAGCGATTTAGTTTGCCCAGACCTGTACAAGCTAGCCATCCCGATGGGGTCTACTGACGACCCCAATTATTTTTATTTTTCTCGAATAACCCTTTTAATATAAAATCCATAGTCAAAAACTTTTTGTGTTTGTCTAAAAAAGTCTAAAGAATATATCTGCAATTGCGAAAAAAATAAAAACAATTACCACGCGCGTGCAATATTTTTTCTCGCTCGCTTTCGGTACTGCGAGAACTCAGTCTGTGGCGAGACATCGCCGAGAGCGTTTTCATTTAAGCGTCATATTGATTAATTAAAAAATCCAAAATATCGACCAAATTATGAAGCATATCATGAATAACTATCCTAATTCATCGAATAATCTTTTTTTTTTTAAAATCAATGAAGAATTCATCAATATCTTGAAATGCTTGGGGTCCCTGAGAGACCCCCTTCGGACGAGGTTTTTTTTGATAACTCTAGTTTTCGAAAATCATTTTCTTTGATGATTACACATATAGAATATTCAATATTAAAATTGTCTTAAAAATAATCTAAAAAAATTAGCATAAATAATAATATAACTATAAAATTACCGCGACTCTTTCGCATCGTTTTTCGAATTTTAAACCAATCAGGAGGATGCGGTTCAGATATGATTTTCGACGAAGCTTGAATGAGCGCAAAGTGCAGGCCCTCCCCCTACAACAATCAGAGTTCCCGCTTCTGGAGGGACTTCGGGCAGGGGTCGCGCGCGCTCGACATGCGTGCCGTCCGTCACACAAAATCGCGCCACAAAAGAATTTCAATTATTCATAGAAGCCGAATGACGAGGCCTGGTATTCATATTTATTTTGCTTACCAACAATGAGGACGCCGAATAAGAATGCCGCAAAAAATAGTTGTGGGCGCTATGCGCCATTTATCATACACGTCAAGCCGAAGATGCCCGCGAGATGTCCACGTGATAACAAATTGTCAATGAAAATTCAATGGATCGTCCGCGGCCTTTATTAACAATTTTTTTACACATAAATAATAATAACGATCGGACGTCCTAAGCTCATTAATCCCCTGATTTATGCCAGTGTCACTTCTTTCACACACATTAACCAAAACACACATCGATGTGACCTGTCTAACGCTGCTCACTTGACAATCATTCTGATTTATGTGTAATTTATGGGCACCCATAAAAAAGTCCATACATTTCCCCGCGATATTTGGCATACCCCCTAACCGCATCCGAGGGGTCGCAAAAAACGACCGTGTCAAGCAGGGTTGGACCCGTTGATTAAACTTATTATTAAATCCGAGCATACGTAAATCGAGTGGTGGGGGGAGGTAATTATATAAATATTCGCAATAATAAAAAAATTGCATTAGAATTATCAGAGGGTCTCATTAAATCGGCCCGCCCTCTGCGCGTTTCGCCCCGCCATCGATTTGTATTTAAAAGCACACTCCGAATTATGTATTAATATATTAGAAATATCGCTTTTTCTCCCCAATTTTCATTCAAAATTTTCCTTTCAATAGACGAACATATTTCGTTTTCTTTTTCGGCCTCACCTCCCGCTTCTGCCCCCTCGACCGCCCCTCCGGTTACGCCGGTTTTTATATGTTAATTATATGCGAAGTTTCTTGCTGTATTCTGCAAATCCGTTGGGGCGGAAAATGCGGTTCGGTTGAAATTAAAACGTGATTCGCAATCGCAGAAGTTGGACTGTGTGGGATCGGCTTTTCACAAAAAATATACAGGTATTTAAAAATAATATTGAAGGGGTTCAAACATGATTACATGAACATTTAGTTTCATTTAAATAAAAAATTCAAGCTTAACAATCTTATAAATTAATTAATCCTAAATAAAAATATTTTTTTTAAATCCCTGTTATACAATATACGAAAAAAAAGGGTTGACATTAATTTGCCAGAAGAAATGATGAAAGTTACAGGAAAAATAGTATCAATGTAATTGAGAACGAATCATTTTTGGTCAAACTTTAGATGATAATTAGTATTTTTTATTAATAAAAGCTCTCTCATTTAACTCTAACTTAAATTATGTTCATTAAAATGAGCTAAAAATTGATTTTCACAAAAAAAATCATAACTATGTATTACCTTTCCTCTAACCAGGCGCGTGGTTACCTTATGCCATCGGGGCCCTCGCCATTTAAGGGCCTTCAGGACCCTCGGAATTATTAATTAAAAATGCACAATAATCAGAAAATTAATCATATTAAGCCACAAAGTTCAGCTTTCAAAACGGTTTTAATATTTAATTTGTTTTGCCACATTAAAAATAAATAATAATATAACAGTATTTCCTAAATTATTGACAACTGAACAACGCCATTATATGACGTATTTTCCAGGTGGCTACCCTAGGGTCATATTTCTATACGTACGTACCAAACCATGATCCATGGATTCGTTCTACCTTAAGACAAAAGGATGCGAGGCCTCAGGGCCCTCGGTATAAAGCCCTGCAGTTTATCTCGGCCCTCAGGGAGCCTCGGAATTTTTCTAATAATATTTGTAACATCGAGATCGCTAATATCGATTAACAAAAAGCTAATAAAAAAGACAGAGAAGCAGTTAAAATATTTCTTTTTTACGTAAATTGATTAAGTAAAATTACGAATTCAAAACATTCCAAATTGAGTAAAAAAACATTCTGGGCCCTCTCAAATTCTAAATCCGCCACTGTATATGGCGTCAAAAGCTTATGGAACAACGCATTTGGATGAAAAGTTTGATTTTATTAAGATTAAAGCTAAAGAAAAAATGTTTGAGAGTAAAACCGATACGCTTACAAGAACAAGGGTCAACATGTTATTTAATATTGAATTGTGCTTCTTATCAAGCGCCTTAAGGTAAAACGATGCAAGGGATCGGGACCCATTTAGAGGCCCTTCGATTTTTTATTCTCGTCGAGATAAACTAATAAAATAGAAGAAAGAGATAAAGCAATGCAAACTGAGAAATTAAATTTTGTTTTTCTTTATCTCTTTTTATATAAAGTGTTGTGAGTTTATAATATGCTTTAAAACATAAAAAATATACATATTGATTTAAATCAGTGATGAATAGTAAAATTATATTACTGCGGATTTTTGTGATAAATCAGATTTTGATCAAACTTCAGAAATTCCAGCTCATTATTTTTTATTAATATTCATTCAAACATCATAATTTTATAGTTACAGTTTAAATGTTAAAATAAAATTTTCTAAATAAAAAATAATTTTCTACCTGTTATTGGTTTTAAATTTTAAGACTGAGAAATAGTTATTCATATAAAAATTAGTACAAATAAATAATATTTTTAAATCACACGTAAACGCTAACCAAACTATACGGCAAAACTTTTTATATACGTAATAAAAAATAAAATTAAAAAAAATAGGAGGGAAAACCCTTAAGCCACCTTTGCATCCGGCCCAAAACACTAGTTACGCCACTGCCTCTAACATTTTCATTTCAAAGGATTCAATATTTTCTCTCCTGCAATCATTGGTTATGTAATCGTCAACTTTGCATAAAGATTTTAGTAGCGCAAAAGTTTTCTAAAAGAAATTATATAATAAAATGAATATTTATGATTTTCTTTTTCCATTTTTTTAAATAAAACCACACCAAAGTATTTGTACGTTATTAATATTCAAATAACATGATTAAAATATTACTAAAAATATATCTTTTTAACCGGTTCCGTATTGCATTTTCTCCATATTTGCGTTTTTCGGTCTTTACTGAATGGCAGTTTTGCATATGTCGGGTATGAAAGAGCTCGACCGGTGGCTGAAGTGGATGTCGAAGTAAGAAAGTAGCATGTAGAGCAGAGTAGAGAGACGTCGAGGAAAGCCGTCACTGCACCGAGGATGAGAAGGAAGATCCGTAAAATATCACCGGTGCATAATAAGCGCGCATAACTCTGAAAGGGAGACGGTCTCTGAAAAGGCTTCTGGCTGCCGCTGAAAGCCTAAACCGAATATATTGTGCGACTGGGCCATATCTAAATTTATGTGTTGCTACACGGATTTAAGCATATTTGGAAAATATGAGCGGGACGAAAATGCGGAAAAAAATGCTACTCACGGTTCTCTGCAGTGATGAGGCGCCGCCGACGATCATCTGAAACGAGACGAATCATTATTAATATTGTTCCCATATATTTATTAACAACCCCTCGATATGTGTGTGAATAAATAGACTGTCGCATCCATTATACGCTTTTGATAGATTTTTTACAGACTGCGATAACAAAAGGAGGCAACTCCACAATTCACAGCAAACTTCTTTGAATCCACATCATCAAGTCATCTCTTTATCCTGCGGTTAATACCAGACGGTGGATTACAAAAGAAACCGAATATTCACAGACTGTTGTTGCCAGCACAATGCTCATCGATTTATCAAATACACATAAACATGCGCGGATACGAAACATATTCATATTTTATTTGAAATAATTTACATTGATCTGCAAATATTTTCAGTGCGTCTGGAATCGGTCGGCCAAAATAAAGGACGATGACGCACGAGCCGTTCGGAGGTCCGCGGGATTGAATCAAACTGGAGGTGGTGGTGCATCGAAAGCCGCATTGTCCTCGTGGCACAATGGCGCATCCGCCGTCCTGCTGATGGATGACAGAAACTGCCCCGGACAAGTGTAGTCCATCATTAAAAAATGTGTTGGCTGCACAATGGGGCCACGTCAGAATTGACGAAGAGGTCAATTCAATCGATAGAATTTATTTTCGATCGTAAAGTTGCATCGGAAAGCTGGAACTGTCCGTCAACAGCTTTTGAAATAATTCATAAAACATTTCAATCCATATTTATGTTATATTTTTAAATATCCAACAAATCGAACTAATTACTTGAACATGAGTAATAATTTAAAATTTCTTCACGAGTGTTACCTCAAAGAGAGGAAACAATATGTGACAATATGTGAGTGTAGAATTATCGATTGAGCAACATGGATTTCAGTCTAGACGCTCAACAGTCACGGGCCTTTTTGGTTTTTGAAATTTTGTGTCTAAGTCACTGGATAAGTGGGTCCAAGTCGACGTTATCTATAACGACTTCCAAACGTCGTATGCTTACAATACACCTTCCGGTATTCCGCAGGGGTCAAATTTTGGACCTTTATTATTTATTTTATTTATAAATGGTATCATCGGGTCCTTAATTGTAAATTCTCACTTTTTGCAGACGATTTAAAAATATTTCGATCCGTTACTTCAACGGATGATGCGCTTTCGTTGCAATCTTCTAATCGTTTTCTAGCTCAAAGGAGCCCATCGTCTTTAATTATAGACTTGGGAATGTAACTCTTCCTAAGCAATTGTCAGTTAAAGATTTGGGTATTTTGCTTGATTCCAAGTTAAAAATTAGTTTACATTTGTATTATCAAGTATGTTGGGGTTTGTCTTGAGAAAGACTCATCACATACGTAAGACCTTAGTCATACGAGTACTATACGATACATCGAGCTTGTTTGAATCAGGTTCCATTATATGGGCGCCTTTTGACGACTTGAATTCCCTCAGATTAAAGAAAATCCAGAGGAAATTCAAGATATCTTTAAATGAGAGAGTTTGGATTCTAACCAAGTTTATACCCCCAGACATGTGCTCTCGGAAACTCTCCGGTAACCAGATCTATTACTCTGCTCAACCACATGGCCGACTATGTAGATATCATCATCATCATTTGCCAGTCACAAGGCTCTCACTCGCTGAGGGCATGGACCCTTACCAAACTCTCGCATGGTAGTCGAGGCCTAAGGAACCTGAGTCTCACACGTGACATGAGGGCTCCCCTTTCGTGTCCAAACAGCGGAGACCCTCTTGGCCAGTGCTGGCATTGGACGTGAATCTTCTACCATGTTGGTATCGGATTTTACCCTCTCGACTGTGTCCAGGCAAGTAGGAGGGGGTTTCTCTCGGTATTCGTTTATTCTCTTCTCTTAGGCGTTATCTGCTTATAACAAGTCACGAGTGACAATTAGCAAGTGACCACACACACACCTATATAGATATACACACGCATACATATGCACATCTGCCCAAATCGAGTGTCAAGTGGCCGGTCGCAAGTGATTATTATCCCTGTCGCACAATAGCAATCCTTTCATCATGGGAAAGACCTTCTCAGAGAGGAGTTCCCTAGAAAGAAGGAAGAGTGAAAATTATCGAAGTTAGACCAATTATTGGTCAACAGATTAGGGTTTTCCTTCCCTGGGTATATACTGGCTCTGTGGTGAGAAATCCGTTAGGGACCAGATTTATTTATGCACATGAGGTTATGTGTACACCAACATGTACATATTTTTGCACTGTTTTGTTGGGTATTTATCAAAGTTCAATTGGGCCCCTAGTCAACTTTATGCAGGGTTATGTTGACTGTAGTATAAAAATGTAATGAGATGCTGACCATCAATTTTAATGGTATGGTAGATAGTTGTGTTTTATTTCTCATAAATTCTTATTGTAGATATATTTGATGTTATATACCGCCATTTCATTTACCTTTTGTAAGAGATTTTATAAACGACGGTATTTTTAATTTGTTTATTATCCTAGCACATTTATCTATATTTATTGCGTTATTTACTGTTAATTACTTTTTTTATGTTTTTATGCGTGATTTTTATGAAATAAATAAGGGTCTTCAAGATCAACGATACCGAATGTCAATAAGCTCCGTTTGATCAAGTTGTTGCTTACTAATGAAAAAGAATTTGAACAAAGACTTCAAATTGATCCATCTATATATGTCCTTTTTTATAGAACTTTTTTTGTATAACATCGACCGAAATGATAATGGCAGAGAAGCACCTCGTTGATCAATAAGAAATGGAGTCATGCCTGTCATAACTCGGCCTTGCCGTCAAAAATGTGTTAACACAAAAGCGCGGGGGGTCCCCGCGGCGCCACCGCCCCCCGGGCCCCCTCCCGACATCAAAAGCTTATTCAGAGGAGGGCCAGAGTCAAAGAGGAGCGAGCGACACAATGGTCCGCGTGTGTATGTTTTGTATGACGAAATTCATTGTCATGGATGAGTAGAGGATTCTTTTGCGGTAGGGCGCTGTGGAAACAGAGAGCTCGCAATTTTCGACCTCGTCAAAAGCCTTCAACAATACAAATTCCATCTGGGAAAATTCATCCCCGCGCGAGGGTGGACGGCGCGATGCATCGACGATGAATACGCTCTATTTTATACAATTTTTTTGTGGGGGTCGTGGTAGACGATGGCCGTGATGCAATCAAACAAGAAGTCGGAATAAATAACTGTTTGCGATTCTGCAAAATTGCATAACATAAAACGAATAAGAAAATCGATACGGGTTAAGCCTGTATTGCAATTTGGTAAGATGTTAGTCAAATGACATATCGAGTAGGAAGATATTAACTCAATATAAAACTGTTTAAGAAAGATTTCATTAAAACTTTCGCCCTGGGATGCAACTCATAAAACCCCTGGCGAAAGAGGCTCAGTGAGTTATATGGTAATTAAAAATGCATATTGGGTTGAGATAAGTTCTAACTTGCATATGAGTGCATATGCAAGACTTTCCACGAATGTATTAATGATGGTTTTTATGAGGTAAAATTCTAAATTCATCTTAAAATTTACAATGATTTTAAGATTGAAATTTAAATTAAAATAAGTTCACATAGGGATAAACAATAGCCCAAAGCCCAAACATAATATTAACCCGTAAAGATGATTCTTTTCCAGGATTTGCCGATTAGAAGATGGGGATTAGAAAAATAATATTGTTACTCAAAATCTCAAAAAAATATCCGTTATAGCTAAAATGTAATTACAATCTGAGCGCAGATAGTGCTCGGATGGGCAACCATTCCAAAGAGTTCTAAGTGACACTGGTCAGCAGAGGGGTTGGATAGAGGCTGATAACCTTCATTTGACAAAAAAATAATTGTCAAAATATAAGCTAGAAAGCGGACAGCAGCGCTCTTTGGTATAAAAAATTACTGCGATGCAGAAGGAAACAAAATACCACTGCACTATTTATTTCCATGAAAAACCATGTACTTGGTCACGTTCCTCAAAAATGAGGGAAAGCAGATTAATAGTATATATATATATATAAAAAATAGTAACAATATTTAAAACCTATCTAGTTAACAATTTAAAAAATCTAATAATATTTATCTTTGGAAAAAAATAAAACCTTTTATTTAGTATTTTTTTCTCATTTCGTTTAAAAGAAATCGTATTTTTATACTGGCAAGAATAAACGCATCAGTCAACAGATTGAATCTTAATTTTAATCAAAGATGGGAGCTGTTATTATTATTATTTAAATGGCCTTCTAACCCGAGATACTACTGGAGGATAGGAGGACTGGACCTGGAGAACAGACACTACGTGATCTCCAGCAGAGACGCGTCCAACTCAACTGCACTGGTTGTCCTTCAAGTTATCTAGGCTCTTCGAATACGGATCAGATCCGCCAACCATAATACCGGAAGTCTAGCTGTCAATGCGCAGATTGTAACATTAATAATCGGAAGTGGTTAGAGTCGTATTTACTTTACCGTCTGATTAGATGCTACAGGCACATCTGGTAGCACATCCGTAACCGAATCAGCACGGAAAGCAAAAACCAAATAAAAAAAAACACTAGATTGGACTAATAAAATGTAGACGATGATACAACTCTCCCACAAACCCCAGCTGTGGATTTTACATAGCAATGAGATCTTCCTTCTACTCCGTGACCAAACAATTGGGAAAGAACCAGCTACGACTTAGCCTGGCTTTTCTTCTTCATGTGCCTTGTCCGTCTTCAGACGTAGGCGATCTATATATCATTATCTTTTTCATATAAATGTCTATTTTTGTCTAGCTGGAATGATTCTTGATCTTCCAATCCGATCTGATTGTAAATATTGCAGAGCCACGACAACTTCTTTCTTCCCAATCACCGTTTACCTTCTACTTTTCCCTCAATGATAGTCTGCAGAAGGCGATACTTTGGTCCACGAATCATGTATCCGAAGTACTCAATTTGACGTGTTTTAACGGTATCCAGAGTGAAGAAGTTGAAGGATCTCATGTCTCGCAACTATAATATATAGAAGTAGAAACCACGGATAGCATCGCAGAGTTCGGATTCGGATCTTTAAGGAGAGTCTTAGACAACATAATATCTTTTTTAAATTTGATGAAAGCATTTCTCGCCATCTCAATCATTGATCACCACCTCCGAACTTACGTTCAAACTAATGTAGGCACCCAGGTATTTTAAACAAGTATTTTGACGTCAAGAAAGAAGAGATAGGTAGTTCGCATTTTAGGAAAGGACCCTATGGTTGCTAAAGATTAATTAAAACATCTTAAGTAATTAAAACCCTCGCTGTAAAACGTCAAAATCAACGAGCATCGCGATGCACTTTCCTAATGGTCACCGCGTTTCAACTAATCCGGAGCGGCGCGCCGGACTGGGGGGGGGGCGGCGTCCCCGCAGCCCCCAGCCGGTTCCCCGGCTCTCCCCGCCCCCCTCGCCCACCCCCTCCATCCCGGCTATTATGATATCAAACAATCGACGGGTGGTGATGAATTTCGATTTTATGTCCGTAGTTGCGGCGAGCGTCTTTGTGTTACTTCCAACGGTTAGCACAATGGGAACAAAAGTTCGGCTCACAATGCGAACGCCTAATACCCACTGTGTTCTAATCAACAGGGGCGTACCGAACACTCGCAAACAAATGGAGGGAGCGTATTCAAATAGCGATGTGTGAGTGCGCGATA
Source organism: Philopotamus ludificatus (assembly GCA_022495035.1). Taxonomy (NCBI): domain Eukaryota; kingdom Metazoa; phylum Arthropoda; class Insecta; order Trichoptera; family Philopotamidae; genus Philopotamus; species Philopotamus ludificatus. The sequence goes on along the minus strand of JAGXCT010033530.1, from coordinate 32,630 downwards.
GATAGATAGATAGAGAGCCACCCGACGGATAGACACTGTGGCCTATCTATAGCCCATAGCCTATAGGCGGCGGTTGTCTAATGAAAATATTCGGCGGCGAGCGGAACGAGTGCCGCCATAGGATATTCGGCAACGGGCCGAAATGGTCCCCCCCCCCTTTGTTCCGCGCCGATTATTATACTTCCGAACATGTCTTTAATGGGCCGGTTTATAGATTTTGAACCACCCCGTTCTGGTATTTCGGAAAACAATGCTCGCTATGCACAGTTTTAGAATGTATTTTATTGTCGGATGGGGGGAGTAGAATCAGGTGGTATGGAATAATTAAAAAAAATCAATTCAATACAATGAAACCCCTAAATTACATTTGCAAAGGATCCATGTTATAAAAGTGTAAAAAGGGAGAAACACATTATTATGCGCCTAGTGACCGAGAGAGCAGCGTGCCATTTCAGACACCCTGTTGCGGTTCTACTGAAAACAACTAAACCGCATAATATCAAAGAAGACTGCGAAAATCAAAATACGCAACCATTCCATCCAATATAAAGAATAAAATTAATCTTTAAAATATTTTTTGAGCTTTTATATAGTTGAGTGGTAGTTTGGGAATATGCTGCAGTCCCATTTATCAAATAAATAAAAAATAAATACATATGAGCTAACTATGAAAATTTCTCAATTTTGGTTTGTAATTGCTTTTTTATTTATTAGATATCGATTTTTCTAACTTATTAAAGTGTTGCTGTATACATAATAGGATCTTAATGAATAATTACTAAAAAAGCACAACTCATCTACCACGATTGATCGTCTGTTATTTAGAATATAAGAGATTGGAATCACGTTGTAGAAAACCCGCGTTATAGAAAACAAAGACAAACATACAAAATAATGCAAGCGGGTTTTTTAATCATATTTTTTAAATTAAACGAAATCAATGCATTGATCATTTTTCCCTTCGCATATTTTAAATGACCCTGTCCAATGTCATTGTCATGTGTGATTTTTTATTGTCAACGAAACGGCATTGACCCTATTTTTAAATTTATTATATTACATATTTATACGAAATACTCGGTATTTAAACCATTTTTTCCATTCGCGTATTTTAAATGACCTTGTTCTATTTTTAGTTAGTTATATTTTGTTGTCAACGAAAGCGCATCGACCTTTATTGGCAATGCATTACACACATATTTACGAAATATGTAATTTCGCCTTGAAAATTAACGTTCCAGGAAGGAGCACTATGGGAGGGACTGTTGAACTTGTTATAGAAAACCCCGCAATAACAGGGAACGTTATAGGTGACTTTACTGTATATGCATTTGGATCGATTTAGATCATATAAATGCATATTGACGGCATTTATTTGTGTAAATGGATAGTTTTCCAAGTCAACACTTTATGAGCCGTTCACGCCTTTTGGCGTGATTTTGTAGCCAAGCGTTATGAGCCGTTCACGCATTTTAGCGTGAGAGCCATACCCCCACTTGGCATATTTTATCTGATAACGATGCACAATGTAATTCTACTATTTGGCCACAGATGGATACACGTGCATGTTAGCTTGTATTATCATTACATGAACCATGCGGCCCCCCAGGCTAGGTTTGATGTAAAACCTTGCGGCTCATAAAGTGATAATATGTCTAAAATCTAATAAGTTGATCTAACATAATAATAATAATATATTGGAAAAGTTTACCCTGCCTAATCTTTCATTTGAAATATATGATGCTTGAAGAAACAATTCACTAAAACTGCTATAGATTTCATGGCATGGCATCAATCAATACCTAATTAATCATTCTAGAAGTTAAGACTCTAATTCAACATTAAACAACTAGCTTCCAATCATCCTGTTAAGGGGTTATTCATTCTTTGGACGCATTGAAATTAAGAAGATGGTAGTCTGAAGCAGAGAAGCTGTGGCATCGTGGTAGCCCTACTACAAGAATAAAGCACCAACGACGAAGAATCATAGATAACTAGAATAAGAATGAGTTGGACAAAACGATAGTCCTACCAGACTGTTGAACTCTTAAAAATCTCTTCAGATTTCCATTAAACGGTCATTTTTTTTCAATTGTACATTAAAACGTATCCATGACCCAATTTAAAAACCGCCGCCGAATAGAAAAGGACAACTTGTCCGCGACAACCGCAGACTTAAGACGTTTGGGCGCGAGCGGTTGCCCCCGGGAGAAGTGCTCGGCGCCAGGGAGAGGTGAAGAAAATTTACCTCATCCCCCCGACGCCCTTTGTCATTACACTTTTCCCTTTTCCCTTTGGCTCCTTTAACCAATGTTTGAGAAACATAAAAGCCCCTCGCTTTTATGTTTTTCAAATAGACACATACGATCTTTTATGATCCGCCCGCGCAGGGTCCGCGCCCACGGGCCCCGGCCCCTTTACAATTCCGGCCCCCGGCCGACACCTAAATAGGAGACACAAGAATGGAAACATTCGAAAGTAAGAAAGTATTTAAGGTATTGAAAGTCGTGTGCCGACACGGCCGCCACTGTGTTTATTGAAAATTTCGGGCATTGTGCCCGTGGAAAAGAAATTCTTTCAAGTTTCCCAACAAAGACGACGCCCGCTTTCAGCGATGGATATCCTTTTAAGCGCGGCCGCGATATTATCTCATTCAACGTGTCGCATAATTTATTCAAAGACGTATGAAATTTTCAGGTTTTCGGAGGCTCTTCCGAGCTCTTAAAAAAAACGCCTAATTCATTTTCGATTTGATTAAAAATTCTTTAACATCTGACATCTTTGAAAACCTATATTAATATTGATCGCAGTATGGACGAAATTGCGGTTAATATTAATACTAATATAAAATTTGATAAATAAAATTTTGTCACATTTTTTTTGTTTGCAACCATTTAAAAAGTAAAGAAAATTACTATAGACAATCGTTAATTCGCATATTTTACTTGACTTGACAGTGGTACCTCATCCAATGCGAAGAGCACTGCCCTATCTCCGCGGATCCTGGACTTCTACCCAACAACTGCTCAACTGCCTGCTCCTCAGCTAAACACCTATGGTCAGGGTATTGATAGTTACCTAACCTTAAGCCCAGGGCTAAGGTGTCGCGCAGGTTGTAACAACACTCGAAGATCTGGGTAAGGCCGATTTGTAGTTCTTGTTACGCGGTCGGGGACGACAAACCGACCCGGATAGCGACCCGGGTCGCTCTCAGTTTCGTAAGATCTACGGAATCATGATTGACCGAACCACAGTCGCTGCCACATCCGACGCCAACACATGACAACACTCTACTGTTTATATATACCAGTGGTGGCGAATCGATGACTCGTGGATCAGACACTGAACCACGAAGACTTCTTAAATAACCCACCCGTTGATTTTTGTAAATTTATTAGCTTTATTGGTTTATCAGTTTATTAGAAGAAACACAAACGGCCCTCGATTTTCGTACATTCTACTCTCGCACATTTTAAAAAAAATCATCAAATCGACATCGAAGTTTTATAATTATTCAAGCTAAGGCTCTTAGCTTGCATAAAGATTGGAAGACTAGATTAAAAGAAGATGCTAACACAGTCTTTCAAGCAAATTATTTTTAAGTATTCTTTACATACTATTAAATTGACTGGAGAAAAGGCTGATGCAGATACGGTGCAAGAGAATTTATTTCCTCATTTTCCAAAATTATTATAGATGGAGAATATTCTCCAAGTCAAATATTTAATGTAAATGAGACTGGTCTAATTTGGAAAAAAATGCCAAAACGTTCATTGCTATTCGAAGGAAGAATCGGTTGCCCCTGGACATAAAACTTCTAAAAACCAATTGGCATAGATTCTTTGTATAAAAACTTTGCTGGTGATTTAAAATTGAAGTTAATGGATCACGCAAAAAATCCCAGATGCTGGTGATTTAAAATTGAAGTTAATGGATCACGCAAAAAATCCCAGAGCATCAAAAAGGAAAGATAAAGAATTACTGAAACTCATTTGAAAATTCAATAAAAAAGCTTGAGTTACTGGTTTACCCCATCTATTACGGAAACTCGAAAACAACCGCGTCGTCCGAAGGGGGTATCTCAGATACCCTAAGCACTCTAAGTCAAAATATGGATGAACTCTTCATCAATATCTTAATATTTTTTTTTAAAAGGATTATTCTAATAATAAAAATAGTTATTAATGATATGCTTCATATTTTGGCCGATATTTTGGATTTTTTGACTAATCAATATGACGCGTAAATGACAACGCTCTCGGCAATGTCTCGCCGCAGACTGAGCTATCGAATCACGTGTCACTCGCATGTTTCACTCGCACTTCGTACCGGATGCGATCGAGAAAAAACATCACACGCTTGGCAACAGCAGCAAGTATTGTGAAACTGAATAAAAAACTTTGGGGATATAGACAACTTGTAATTTTATTTTACGTTAACCCTTTGAAGAGTATCGCCGTACATGTACGGCCACACCCGATGTCGCTTTATTTTTAATGCCACGCTTATAATTTCGAACAAAATGTTATTATTTTTTGTATTATATATAGTAAATGGATTTACCAATAATAAGTAAATTTAATTTCATTGATATTATTTTTTTTAACAGGGAAAAAAATATCTAAATAATATATAAAAATATATGTTTTTATATATCTCATATAAAAAGCTGTTTGCCACAAATTACATAGTAATTTTTATTAATTATTCTAAAAAGTCAATAAGAATTGTCATAAAAACATAAAAATAAATGAATTCTAAATAAAATTGGTTGAAGAAATTTTTGATTCTTCGAATAAAAGTGGTAAAAGTTGGAACAATAGTAATTTCTTCATAGGATTTTATTTCCAAGTCGTCATTCAATCAACTGGTGTATATATAAACCAATTGTTCTTTAAATTTAATTATGAATACCTAGATTTTTTTAATTTATTATTTATATAACATAGTATAACATAATTTTCCAGCAGTTTATGTATATATATAGAAAAAACTTAATAAATTGATTCAATTGTAAAACAACTTTATATCGGATTTCGAATGCAAATCGCAAAAGATCGCCATTTCTTCAGATGAAAAGCGGAAAATGCCGGCAAAGAAACGTTCCTGGAGCGCGCATCGATTTCCCTAATAATGGCGGGGGTACACACATTTATTGAATATAAGATAACAACGACATATCGACGATCACTTGAGCAATAAAAGAAAACCGGGCACAATGGCGTCCAGAGATATGATATGAGCCGGCGCTGGGGAAAGAATAAAGGATGGCCGACGGAAGAGGGCACAATGAACCCCATCTGACAGAATGGCGAACTATTAACCCCGGCCGACCCATTCCGCCGGAGGAGAATAATAATAAATAGAATCATGGGCCGACACAAAAGAAACCTAAAACGAAGAAATTTAAAGATGCCACGACAAAGAGCGACGCCGGGGTCCGGGGGCGCAGCCGGCGCTGTGCCCCTCAAAGTTTTGTCGGCCCTGCGCGGGCGTCGCTTGAGAACTTGTGGAATAATGTATGACTAGAAAGATTTCATTATCAACATTTTCAATAATATCGTTACAAATCTCAGGTCTAAGGGTCTTAAACATTTTTTGACCTAATACTGTAATTAATGTTATCCAGGATTCTCTTCATTTTAAATCTCCCATCGCAACTACTTCGTTGAAGTTCGTTACGATTTCCACTTAATCACTCCAGTGGATGAGCGCCTTGGTCTTTCTTCTGCGTTATGGTGCGTTTTCAGTCGCGGTGATCTTCGAGAGTATTTTCTTATACAAACTAGAGTTTCTCTAGGACAGAAAGGCTTGTGCAGAATTCCATGGTATCTCCTGTGGACTTTTCTTCGCATGTAAAACCGAAAAAAACCAGCTGGCCCAGCTCTGATTGTCCCGTAGAAATAGTCGAATTAATTCTCTGAGTTGAGCAAGAGAGTCAAAATTTATAAAAGAGGTAAAAAAATCTACCTGTATAATTGAGCTTGGCAATCGATAGACTCGATAGACGATAGTGAGGCAGGTAACAAAAAACATATTATTCTCTGTTAATTCGGGGTACTAAATGCAGTGGGATCCGTATTTTACGTTCTTAAAGGAACTGATAAAAAAACGCAATTGGTGGGAAAACGTAAATTCAGGATTAGATTCGTAATACTAAATATAGTGGAACCCGTTTTTTACGTTTTTGAAGGAACTGATAAAAAAAAGTACATATATTGAAAAATATTTAGTTATCTTAATTTTTAAAAGAGTCAATTTGATTTGCAAAAAGTTATATTTGATTTGTAAAAAGTTGTTTTTGATTTGCAAAAGGGTGTATTTGATTTTCAAAAGGGTGCATTTGATTTGTAAAGAATGCATTTGATTTGCAAAATTTGACGTATATATTTGACGTAAAAAAACTGTACTGCTGGTGGGACCAACTAAAATTTATAAGAATCAAATCTCCTCATCCAATACATCTCATAAGATCACTATTATTTTTTCTGTCTGCTGAGATTTATGCTGTGGAGATTAATCCTCTTGAATGATCTAAGCATTAACTAAATTTGGTACCCTAGTACATTTTATTTATGGCTTCAAAATTTTCTCCTACTTTTTTCCTTTTTATTTTCAATATTGTCTTTTAAAATAATTTATTTAAATTCAGTATGACAGAATCTTGTCTTAACATTTTTTGTTGCACTCAACTTATGGCGCACATATAAATGAAACTGCTGAAATTCAGCTTAAAAACTAATGTTGTAGCCCCTCTGTGTAAGCATCAATCAGCTTTAGAGAGTACTGAGAATGTCTCCATTTCCATCTCCATCATTGGTTAACTTATTTCTGATACGTACACGAGTTAATCTCATAAGTGGACAGTTAGTCAACTAATGATTTTAAACAACTAATTTTGTACAACTTCTTACTCTGCAAAATGCAACTAAATACAGATTTTATCTGCAATATTATTTCCTTTCCTTGTAGTGTCTTCTTTTTATGTGTTGGGTTCAGAATGTATCTACAAAATAATTAGCCGCGCAGAGAGAAATTCTCAAACAAAAGCTGACAATTTAACGTATTATATAAATGAAACCACAGTGAAAAAATTTTATTGCTAAAAATGGTAATTTAATCAATGAAAATTATACACACCTAGAGAAAACTATATTTTTTGGCTCAAAACAGACGATCTAGATCAATGGAAAGAACCGCGCAGTGAGAAAATTTTGATGTTATGACCGAAAACTGAAAATCTCAAAGGATGTGAAAGCGGGCAGTAAAAATAATTTGTTGTTGTAGTCCAGTAGCACCCACGTCACCGAATTGGCACGGATAGCGGCCTGGGCTCCTCATAATTCCGTAGAATCTAAGGAATCATAATTGTTCCTGACCGCAACAAAACTTAATTCTAAATATGTATATATATATTTTTCAAACCAATATGTACAGTTTAATTATTCTAAAAAAATTATCACCGAGGGCCCCCATCTCCTCCCACCGAGAGCCCCCGTCCTATTGACGCCTGGGAACATGCTACGCAACAAAAACAGAGAAACACTACAGTAAAATGGTGTTGATTTGTAATTGATGATAAAAAAAATAAAAGAAATGTCATTATTCAGTAATAAAAGTAGTAAATATGAAAATTTTGTACGCGAATCGTTCGGTCACAACGCCTGCATTAGACAATCGGCATTGCCGTTTCGTTTGTCATTTTTACTTATCAGCGATATTCATCGCAATATCGCTCAGAACGGTCACTTTTGTGCAGATTTTTTAAGCGTGAAATGTATTTCAGCAAAAAAACATTTAAATATCATCTATCCTCCGTGTAATTTTGCTAATTTTTATGCAACTTTCGCAACTATTCGTTGCATTTTTGGCCACAAAAGCAAGTGACATCATGCCATAATGATTCAATCGATTGTATAGGTCGAACCAAACGCAACAGGCGACATGCAACACTTAACTAATAATCAGGCGCGTAGCTACCTTAAGGCAAAAAGATGCAAGGCATCGGGGCCCTCGCCATTTAGGGGCTCTCGACATTAAACGACAAAAGAACGAATATTTGGGAGTCAACAGATGTTATTTCATATTGAATTACGCTCCTTATCAGACGCGTAGGTACTTTAATGTAAAACTATGCATGGGATCAGGGCCCCCGTATTTAGGGGCCCTCGTATTTTTCAAAAAAATATATATATGTGACTTCTGGATAAACTAATAAGTTATTTATAAGCTAATCAAAAGAAGAACAATATAAAAAAATGCAAATTAAAAGAATGTTTTTTTTTTTGTCTTTTTACATAAAGTGAAATTATAATATGCATACAGAATAATTAAAAATATACATTTTGATTTAAATTAGGGAGGTACAAACCGTTGATTTAATGGTGGCTCATAATCTGCTGGCAAAATATTTATTATATTTTTTTTATTAAATTTAAATGGATAACCGACAAAATATTTTCACTAGACGCTTTCACTTACTTGAAAGATTTTCAGTTTTCGGTCAAACGTCAAAATTTCTCACCCCGGATTTTCTAAACCAAACTAAACTTCTTATGGCCTATTTTTATATATTTAAATTGTTGCTAATGAATGAGCCACTGATGCATCCGGGACCAAAATTTATAGCTACGCCACTCAGTGGTGAATTTATAGGAATGCTTATGACGCTAGATCATGAGGCCCCCAATTACTAGGGGCCCCAATGGGGCCTCTAACACCTGACACATTATTTTATATGATTAAGTTTTCTTTTCTTTTTTTATAAGCTTTAGTTATTCATCAGAAATAAATTCAAATAAAAACGAATAGATAAGATAATAATTATTTGTCCCAATACCCCAACACCCCCCTCTCCCCTCAGATAGAGAGATAAAAGTATTGAGATATTTTTTCGGTTTTAAGAAAATTAAATGAAATAAAATATAATATTTTCATGTTTTTCCCTCTTAGCGCCACTCATTGCGCCTAATCTTATGGCGCCTGTGTGCGCCGCACAATTTAGCCATATGGACGGCACGACCCTGACTAGGGGCCTCTGAAATGTAATTAGCATAAGGCTCCAAACAGTCACCATCCGCCACTGCTAATATTATATAACATATAGGTTGATGATACAAATATTTGCATCGATTGTGTCGCTTGACGAATGTGGCGTGTTGCGTTTGATCTGGTTTTGGCATTATTTTTTTATTATTATTATTATCGATGTTATAAATTTATTGCTGCTGTCGAAGATTCCGTCGGCAGTTTGATAGTCCCCGTGACGAGTCGTCCCGGGACGCTAGTTGCTCCTCATTGTGAAGATCCTCTCATGGGTGAAAACCACCTATGGATGGAGTCCTCCCTCGCCCCCTCCACCGCAACTCCCCTCGCCGAAATTACTCTCCATTGAACACGAAATGACTTCCTGTATTATCCTTCAGTTAACTTGACTCATAATTTGATTTCACAGGACAAAATAAAAAGAAAATCGGACAACTCCCGTTCGCATTCCTGGATGCATTCAACGTTTCTTTCATCTCCCAGCCGAACAATACGGAATGAAACAATTTGATACGAAATATATATATATTTTTTGTGTCTATCCGACTATGGGCTAACACAAATTTATTCAGTGATTAGACAAGCTCGATTCCTATCAACCCTTTCATGCACAAACTCGAGTTAACCGATTCATTTATTATGAATCGTCGATGACTTGGCGAATCGGGCGAAGACCCTCGGTGGTATTTTCGAAAAAACGCTCGATTACATTATCACCGAACAATGCCGAGCGTTCAAATAAAAAAATTAGATACGTAGATTTTTCATAATTATTCGTAGCATATTGAAAATTGTCTAAAACGACTTTATACAAAAGACGATACGAGTTTTTTACAGGATGTATCAAACAATAACAACAATAAACCGTATACAGGTGCACGGTCATGGACCTATATAAATGCCGAGTCGTTGATTAGGCAAAAAAATTGTATTGCATTGAGAAAGAATAATAGAGATGGACCGAACAAAAAAAAATGTGTGTTTCTATAGATGTCATCGATGAAAAAAAAGTATTTTTTTTGTTATTACTGTAATTATTTCCACACAATGCATAATTAAGCGTCCGGATTTTGCTGAATTTGAAGCGCGGGCTTATCTCAATTCATTAATCCTTTAGGGATGTACGATCGAATCTTTATTTCTATCGGTTCTATAACGCGTTGAATGGGTTATTTTAACACCGTTCTATCTTACAACAGGCGATAACGGCAAATGTACCGAAGATCATATTGTCCCCGATCCTCTTTGTCGATATCGCACGAGACCAATTCTGTCACACCATTAACCAGGATCGACGTGTGAAGTATTAACATTTATCTATTTTCGATATATTACACACACATATACATATATATATATAAGAATACCTTGATTAATATTTCGTTGATTCGATCACAAAATTAATCACATTGATGTTTTAATCTTCGTGGCACAAAAAAATATTTAATATATTTCTGCACACAACTTTTTATTTCAACATTACATCACTGAAACACGTATTTATATTATATAATAATAAATAAATTCACTGCGTATATTTGCCGCGAAACTTTTGACAGATTACGAAAAACAAGTCGAGTGGGCCGAGAGCGCGTGCGTCCTCCGCGAGTGTTGGGGCGCAACTGACCGGCCGCAGAATCTGCCGCCGAGAGAAGGCAACGAATTTTCATCGGAAAAACAAACCCCTTCGTCAAAACGAAAACGCAATTTCCAATTTCGCGTCAACAAAGCTGTATTTCAACTAAAAGAAAAATACAACATGTTTGCAAAGTATTATGCACACACGGAAAACTGTTCCATCGACAATTAAAGAAATTCAATTGGTTATTATGCATGGTTTCGCGAAATAAACGACCCAATTTGTTCAAACAACGTTTGTTATTCATAATATTTCTTTTCCGTCAACTTCAAAGCGTTAATTTAAAACGTTTTTATAAAATAATAATATAAATCACCGTAAATAGCACTGCCTCAAGAATCATTCACAACACAACACTTTTCGCCATTAAATTCACATGTTTAAACCGATTTAAAATGAGTCATAATAACCTACAACGAATATGTCACAAATGAATCATAAAAAATGGCGGATTTGATTCAAAATTGATTCGCCATCTTTTTCACGGCCGAACGCTTCCGAATGTATACGGAAATCATCTCGCTTATTATGAACAACGAAGGCCGTAACAACTTTTTAAACGTCCATTAAGCGCCTATTTGGGACCCCAAGTTTTTAAATGTCTAATGAATAAATATTATAAATAATCATTACCAATTGTCTGCACGTTCATAATGTTATTTCTCGTTTCACTTGCATTCTGTATGACGTGCCGAGTGCGAGTGAACCCGTGTTATTGACACGTACGGCAAGTGCTCAAATCTGCGGTGGTCATTTAGTTAAAAAATCCAAAAAGTCGATCAAATTATGATGCATATCACGAATAACTATTTTTATTCTTAGAATAATCCATTTTAACAAAAAAGGCAAGATATTGATGAATTCTTGAGTCTAGTTTGGTTTAGTAGGCGGATAAGTGTCCGACGAAAACTATGAATTCAGTTAATTCTTTATAACGCAGGGCATGGCAAGGAAATAAAAAAAATATTAATAGAAATACTGTTATAAAACGGCGAAAGATATACACCAATCCCTCGATTTACGCGATAGATACGTTCTAAGAAACAAACGCGTAAATCGAAACCGCGTAAATCGAGACTTCAAGTTCATACAAAAATGATAGATAGGTTTCAGAAAATAAAATCCGCGTAAATCGAGAGACTCTGAGTTCATATAAAGTAAGGGGATAGGTTCCAGAAAACCGCGTAAAACGAGGCATAAAAAAATACAATTTTATTAAGAAATAGATTTAATAAATCGACATTTAAATTTTATAACATCTGTATGAGGGATATTTAGAACTGATCAGGGATCCGGAGGTGACACTTCTTCTAATAGTTATTTCGTTTTTTTTTTAATTGTACAAACAGTAGATCCATTCAGTTTATAAGTTTTTGCAAGAGATGCAAAACTTACAACAATATTTGACGTATTGCACGCGCAATGGAGGGGGTTACAGACGTCTGGTCGTTGAAGTGGGAGTAATCTGATGCAATTTGAGTGACACTTGCCACAAAATATGTTTGATTTCTTAAAAAAATATTGTTTTTTCGGACCGCGTAAAAGTGAAACCGCGTAAATCGAGGGATTGGTGTATGGGGATAAAGATTATCTAACCGGTCCGTCACGACGGCTCGAAACCTACCGCCTCGTCCGATGGGGGTCTATTTAAATTATAAAATCCAAGCATTTCAAGTCAAGATATTGATAAAATCTTGTTCAATATCTCGACAAAAAAATGATTTTTTCAACAGCATCTTGAATTCTATGTCCTACTTTTCGCAAAAGATCTGTTATTTTCTTTGATAGCATTTGGATAATTGGAATAAATACTGTACAATTCGATATTTATTTAAATGAGGGGTTTTAATGCATATTTTACGTTTTTCTCAAACATCAATGTTTATGTATATATTTTTATTATTAATAAAATATTTTACTGATTCTGCTCTTTTAACCGATCCGTCACGGTAGCTCGAAAACAACCGCGTCGTCCGAAGGGGGTCTATTTATAAGGGAAAATAGACAAAGCATTTCAAGTCAAGTTAAATAGTTATTTATGATATGCTTCATAATTTGGTCGATATTTTGGATTTTTAAACTAATCAATATGACGCGTGGATGGCACGCGCACTCGACAATGTCCCACCGCACACTGACATGCCACTGATAGATGACCGCCAAATTCTCGTGGCACAAGTCATTAGTATACGTTTCACTCGCATTTGACACATCATTACAGATACGAGCGAGAAAAAACATCGCGCCTGTGACTACAGAAGCGAATATTGTTGTTTTTATTCTTTTCGCAATTGCGGACAATAAAGTCAATTATTATTACAATATGTATACAAATACAAATAGTTAATAATATGTAGGATTCATATTAAAAGAATTATTCGAGAAAAATCAAAAACTAAGAGTACCAAAATCGGCACGGCTAGGTAAATTATAATTGTATTAATGACAAATTTGGCATTGCTTCTTTGCCATTAATTGATATATATATATTTGCAGATATAGACGACACAACAACTCGCATCAGCTTTCTAATCGTACATCATTTAATCTCGATCAATGATTTCAAATCGCTCAAATCGCTAAAATCGCGTTCGCGAATCGGCTCTTGATCAATGGCAGAAGATATGGGAATGCTCTCCCAAAGGGCGGACTACCTATCACTTCTTTCCTGATATTAGAGACAGGTAGCTGGTTCTTCCCAGACTTTTTGTCAGTCAATTGCTAACTGGCCACAGGCTAATTTTAAAGAATTTAGCCTAGTAGCATTTTTGCACTGTCAGGATTAGTCACGTTCTGTAGTCCTGTCCTTACCTAGATGGTAAGTCTCCCGGTAGAGGGCCCAAGTGGGCACACGAACCTGGTCAGCAATGTAATTTGCTACAAGGCATTTGCCCGCTTTCCATCGACCTTCAAAGAGTTGTGCAAGGCTCCATTCCCTCTCTCTTCTCCCTTTTCTTGAACAATGCTGGTATATGCGGTGTGGCCGGATGGCAAGAGAGGTAACTGTGTCGGACCGGTCTGACACAGCTTCATTCTGGATACTAAAATATAAGTGATTGTCCGTAGTGCATCTTTTCAAGTACCACAGACGTACAAGGCTATGGACGTAGTCTTAAGCTCCTCCATGACCATGTTTCAACTGATTAGTTTTCAAGAAATGGTTTGCAGAGAACCATAATCCGCCATTGATAGATAAATAAAGATGTGAATGCATCCATGGCTAACAACTCAGTGTAATAATAAAACAGTTCTTCCTTTCTTATGTACGGTCGGCAGCACCAAGAGCACAGTATTTTGTTCATGTTATCATAAATAAACTCATCTTTGTATAACTCCTGTTCTTCTATCAATTTGTTCATGATGTTCGAGTTCAAAGTTTTTCTTGATTCGATGTTTATACAATTATTACAAGAAACTATTCCATAGTTATATTTCTTTGAATTGTTCAAATATACCTTGTTAACTAGAAGAAGTTTGTTAGAAACTGCTTCCACCACTCTGTTGTCCGTTCATTGATTGAGAAATGCAAATTAGAGTAGGAACGATAGTACCTCAACTTGTGGTCTCATCCGAGTGGAGTTTGGACATGTATTGAAGCAAGTTTTCAATTGTTACGGCCACATCTGTTGATGCCTAGCTGGCACCGCTCGGCCCTCTTTTATGAAGTGGCTGTCCATCGGATTATTCATTCCATAACCACCCTCCCCAACACGATCGATGAAACATCAATCTCGGATTTGAATATATATCGCAAGTATTATATTATTTCTACATACGTCGATTTGTTCTTGGAGAGCATACACGGTCTCTTCGTCCGTTTCGATAGTCAAACTGATATTTATCATGCGATTCTAAGACACACAAGGGACTCTCCAGTGGGGGTGGTGATGGGTGTCGATGGTCCCTCCCGAATACATTATATTTTGCGTGATGGTCCAAATAGTGGTACTGAAATACCCACCGTCTATAATGGCCGGGCCTGAATGGACGCCGAACACAAAAGCGTTGTGGAGAACTAGTAATGGCGGACACAACTGAGAGATATTATTTATTTGGCAATGGCGTCTGAAAGAGGGGCTCAAAACTATATAAATATTATATGAAAACATTTGATTAAATTTCAGACTATCGTCTGCAAATATAATACGTATTTTTTCAGATATTTAATAGCGTGTTCATTATCCTTTTTATTGAGTGAGCGCTTTAAACAGGTCCCGGTGGCGTGTCCAGGCGGGGCGCAGCACCTCCTCCATTGTGCTGGACTACCTGAATGAGACACCCGTGGACCGCCACAATGGCTGCTCACTGTTTAATCTCATCGGCCTATACATTGTGTAAAGTTCAATATAAAAGCAGCCATCGATATACACAGGACCGGGAGGTCTATGCGCCACCGGACCCTTCCAAATAATTTCAATGGATTAGGGTGGATTAAAGTTCAATATTCTTAATTAAATTTCGCCGAAATTAAAAGCCGACGCATTTATAGAATCAAGATTAGCTTACTTCGTCACCTCCACATGGTGAAAAGGACGATTTATGGCATATCTGAAGATAGTATAAATAAAAATCCTCAGACAATATTTCATACCACGATTTCTCTCCAAGCCTCATTACATTCCATATCTTGCTTCAGAGCAACTGATTAGAACCGAATTTCTCCATATGGTTACGTTATTATGTATGTTATGTATGTTATATATGTTATGTTCTCCGCTGTGACATATTGGAGCCCCTGGTTCTCAAGACCTTGTTGGGTGACTAACTCTACGCAGAACCTACGTCTCTCTATACCCGTCGCTTTTCCAGACATAGTCTTCTTTCGTGAACCTCATCACACATATATTTAGAATTCGCATGCACCATAAAAGATAATGATTTTATTTATTTATTTAACTGCGATTTCGGGCTATCATCTCTTCTAGTACACTGCTACCCTATTTTATAGTAGCCAAGTGATCAAGGATCTCATTTTATTTAATTATTTATTTGACTACTGTGGATGGATAGCATAACAAAAAATCCAAAGCGCCTCTCACCCCTTTAAAGATTCTAAAATGAATGTGTCTCTCACACTTACATTCCACCCAGTGATATAAAGAATTCCCATAATTCATAGATTTTTGCTGGAGGATTTGTCCCCGGGTACTATCTTAGCTCGGTAGCGGTTAACTTACTTGATCACACTGATAGTATGTTACCTACAAGTCATGATAATGGTCCATTTTAATATTATTTCATTTGGTTTGAAATTTATATTCATATTTATATTCCCCCTGGTCAGTGTCATAAAGAATTACCTGAATTCATAGTTTTTATGTAAGGATTGACTTATCCTAGTACTAACTTAGCTCAATCGCGGGGCGCGCCGTCCATATGGCCAGATTGTGCGGCGCACACAGGCGTCAAAACATTAGGTGCGCCGAGAGGAGCCAAAAGGAGAGAAATTGGAATGTATAAAATATGAATTCATTCAACTTTCTAAAATCGATTCAAATTTCATAAGAGGTTGTATGGAGATGGGGTATAGGGGCCCCAATTTAAATTCTGCACACAGGGGCGGACACTGAACGCGCGCCACTGTTATCAAAATAATTTGTATGTTACCTAAATGCCCATGACACTGGTTTAAACATGCAAATAGGCGTAGAAACAAAAGCTGAGAGACTAGAATAGCGATTTTTTTATGTATGAGTATATATAAATGCAGGATGTCAAGAATTAAGAGCCAAAGTAATAGGTTCAAGAATACAACTTCATCAGCAGTACTTACTACCTCAGGAGAAGCGTATGGATTTTTTGTACCAATGCAGCTTCTTTTAGTTCCACTACGTTCTAAAGTTTTTTTAGAATATAAAACGTTCCAGACTTATTTATTATCTACTAGAGTTGAATGAAAATACTGTTAAACTATGTTGAGATGACCTAGCTTTTTTTCGGAACTACTCGATAATCGGATATTAACCGTTTAGACGCCACAGCGTGCAGGCACGGGAAGTTGTCTAACCACCAGCGCCACGACAAACGATACTACGAATTTATTTATGAATAAATGTAATATTTTTAAATGAAAATTAATGCAGATACATCTTTTGAAGGCAATGTGATTGTTGGAATGACGATATGTTTAGCCGTTTCATTTTATTTGAAGTTTATACGGCGTACGGTAAAAATCCATATAATTGGCTTGGCGATTAAAGGGTTAAAGCATCAGATTTTAGATAATTTATCATTTGATCATCGATTCGAATGTCTTTTGCAGAGTATCTGAACATTAGAACTTACAACTTCTGACTGACATTGAATTGACTTTGGACATATTAATCTCATAGCTTTATTTATTCATATTTTATTATTTTGACCAGTTCAGTCCTATATATCTGTGCTATCCATCTTGAGTGATTCACGTATCTGTGAATAAATATTCTTTTATCATTTTATATTATCCTGAAAAATAATACGAATCCATGGTTCGGCGCACGGCTAGGCCGCGGTGTGGAGCCGTGACAATGCTGAACAATACTGAATACACGAAACACAATGCTCCGACTTCAGTACTTCAACACTGGCTGTCAATAGGTGAGTTTGATTATTCAACACAAAGGTACGTGGCTCTTCAGCTCTTCACTCCACAGTGCTCTCTTTGCTCCGAACGAAGCATCCAAACCATCGGCTAGATTATTTCAGCAAAACCTGCATACGTCTGGCAGAAGACATGACTAATTGAGTTGAAAATCAGATTGTCTGTATTGATCTCTAATCTTTTAAGTATGTCTTGACATATAGAAAATCATTTTCTGATCATAAAACTTAATGAGTTGTTAAATTATAATGTTATGTTGAAAAATGATATGCTTGGTTATTGAGATTCACATTAAAACTATATATAAATACAATTTCAATATAAATATCATTAACATGTTTTTATTTATTCATAGTTTTCTGAATTAAACTAAAGTTTTTCAGGCCATTGTGTATAATTATGATATGTATTTTTTGTGCATTTTCTATAGAATTGGTATAAAAATAAAATGTATTGTGAAAGTTTTTCTATAAAATTCAGGTGCAATATAACACGCTAAACCTTTTCGACAGCCAGGAATAAAGTAGGCATTCAAAATGGCCGCCAATATCATAATACGCTAGAGACAGGCGTACCAACACAGCAAAATGCCATCAATATACAGCGCGCGAAAAACAAAAATTCAGATTATTTTTAGATCAAACCTAGCACTATTACATAATTATAATAAACGATTGATGCATTATAGAATAAATTTAACCCACTTTTGTGAATTAATTATAATATATTTAGTTTATTAATAGCCAAAGATTGAATCTTATTGCGTGGCGTAATTAATTTATCATCAAAATTAACAAAAGAGATTGTTGCCTAGAAAAATTGTCAGTAATCCCATAAAACGTATTTAATAGATAATTATTTTTAATATAATAATAATAAAATTTTCATAGCGCCTAAGCGACATTTTTTAACGGCACATTATTTAAAAATATTTAAATTAATAATAAAATATAATTAAAATACATAATAAATTGTACACGTTGACTATTCGTCGGCTTGCAAATTCTAACCTGTCGTGGGCATATCATTTGTTAGGCATTTTCGATGTGTTGCCATACGCAAAAATAATATATGCAAGTGTGATTCGATTGTAAAGAGTTTTGTTTAATTGAAAATTATATTCAATCTGCGTACGTATTATCGAAATATCAGACGTTATTTTAAAGCTATATTGAGAATGATAATGTTGAAATTTATATTAAATGATTTTGAAATAATATATTAATTATGTAAATTGTTAAAAATGATTGTTTCAAATATATTTATGTTAATTTTTACTATATATTTTAAAACATAATCGTTTGTTTATTTTTTCCATGTATGTTAGCCATTATTATCGCGTGCATTGCGGAAGCATTGCTGTTGGCAAGCCTGCACCGGCTCGGCTTGTTCCCCGTCGTAGTGTTGCCAGCAGTGCCGGGGCAGATGTGCTACGCGTGGGGTCCCGCGAGTAGCGCCTGACGCCGCCCAGCCGGCTTCGGCCAAGTGAGTTTTGCCTGAAAGGCTCCTAGAGCTAGGTCCTCTTTTGACCCCAGCATTTAATTTTCGCCCAAATCAATCCATTTTCTAAAATTTTGCAATGCGCATAAATTCGGATTTTTTCCTGTATTCACATGTTACATCACGATAAGGCATTAGAAATTGAAATTCCGATTCAGTATACAATCGATTTTGTCCAAAGTCCAAAGGTGGCTCCTCATCAGAAGAGTCATCGACCAATTGATACCCATGGATGATAATTATTTAAAATCAAGATTTGCACGATTTTTATATTGCATCATCGATACATCTTACTGTCACCAATACAAGCAAAAAGTGGCCTACGCAAACTGTATATGCATAGTGCTCAATTACATTGAATTTGTCCGACAATGACCAGTGTCATTTAGATACAATCGTTTTTGACTTCCGCTCTACATTGTATCCGATATATCGGAATGATATTTAAAGATTTATTCTCCCCCCTCGTTCTATCGAATACCAATATATACATTTCTTACTACAAACGTTTGCAAAACATGTTTTACATAGATTAAATGTCAACCAACTCGCTCTTTATCTACTTTAATAATAAGTTCAAACATATAGCCCGTTTTCTAAATATGAACAATAACTTATAAATAACGTAATATCTATAAATGCCATTGATCTTTGTTATTGATGCTCGTTTTATATTAGCAGCTAAAGAGCTGCTATGCTTGATATAATTAGACGTTTTCACTTAAATAAGGAGCCTTCTTCAGTCTACCCTATGTATGTGTGTACACTGACACCGTCAAATGCATTTTCAAGGTTCTCTTTCAATGGCTAGTTCCGCTATCATGGTTAAAATCAATATTAAATTCCATATAGACATAATTATCATACTTTAACCTTCGGAATGCAATAAATTATTTTTAAATTACACTCATATTTCTTTCTTGCTCGTTATTTATTCCATAAAAAAGTGATATGTAATGAAATGGTGCGTAATCTAATGGTGGGTGTTAAAATATGTCGACATGTATCATTAATGCCAATGTAAACAAATATTTTAATCATATTTTTCCTTCGTGATTCTGTCGAGTGTCAAATGTCATGAATTTGTTCGGTGCAAATGCATTGTTTCTCATTTTTTGTATGTGTTTTCAGTCAAGATGGATTCCGATCCAACGTTGGATCCGAACTTAGTTGCAAACTCGTTGAACTTTCATGGACAGCAACTACAAAAGATATGGGAGGGAGAGAGAGGAGAAAATGATATTTCAAAGATTGGAATCGGGGGGTTGGATTTTGCCACCTATCAGAGTAGGCAAAAGCATTTAGGGTTTCAGGACAGAGGGAAGAGAGTCATGTTGCATCAATTCATTGCCAAGGAGGCTCCGTCACTATTCGACAGTAGTCTTCTCAGCGAGGGACCTTCGTCTACGACAATAGCCGACGCTGCCAGCGTTTCCGAAGATAGTGAGTTGCATTTTATTCATGACCGATGTTCATTTATCAAGTATGTTATATTGCATTATCAAATTGCAGACATTTTTGCAGTTATGCCGCCATTTGAAACGTTTTTGAACGTCGATAAAGGAGCAAGATTACGTCATTTTTTTGAGGTGAATATATTTTATTTATAATATATCATAAAAAATAACAAAAATATGTATACTGGTAGCCCTCGGTTTACACAACAGTTCTGTTCCTACAAAAAAAACAGCATAAATTGAACCAATATTTACTGTAAGGTATAGGAACAAAAACCCTAGCTTCATCCATCACCCTTCTTCATTTTATCCGCTCTGCAGCCACATCACTCCATCTTCCGATAAGTTTCAATGATACAGTGCACAGTCCAACCACCTCAGCCTTGGTCTTCTCTTCATCAGGGGACAGGAAGACTTGTTAGCCATAAGCCTTTTCAGCGGCTGACTGTCCCGCATCCTTGAAATGTGACTGGTATATTTCTGTATAGTCAGTACAGCTCTTCTTTGCCTCGAATACGCCGTTCTCCGTCGTCAAATATTCGTCTCAGAATCCTCTCCAGGATTTCGAGTTATCACTCATCTTTGCCCAACATTCAGACCCGTATGTTAGGACGGGCCTGATAAGAGTCATGTAGAGCTTGACTTTACTCTTCTTTGAGAGGGATCTCGACCGTAGATGCTTGTGAAGTCCAAAGTATCACCGGTTTGCCAGCATGGTTCTTCTTCGTACTTGCAAATTGGTTTCATTGTAATTTGTGAGCCGAGATATGTGACTTCCTGGACGGCCTCGAAACTGTACTCATCGACTCTCAGGGGTTTAAGGATTCGTCCTCGGTATGTGTTTTGTATTGGTCTCATTGATCTTCAGTCCCATGCCCATTGCCGTTCTCATTCACTGGCATTCATCTTTGAGAGCCGCCTGAGATCAGGACGCTTTAGATTGGCCGTTTTCATAACTCTTGGAGTTTCTTCATCATTGTCTTCCTTCTCTGGCTGTTCACAATCTAATTCTTCAAAGTATTCATTCGAAAGCGTCTGATCATGGGCTTCTAAAAGTACTCCCACATCTTCAGCTATAACATCTTCCGATCCCACAACACGCGCAAGTCTGGTAATGTCTTCAATTAAATTCTCCTGATGTGCTTCTTTTTCAAAATCATACACGAATGCTGGATTTTACTGAAACTTCATCCCAAGCCCCAACCTGATAGTCTTTAACTGTTTTGTCTGAAATGTCTAAAACTCTCAACGTTGCAGAAGAGATATTGTATTGGGAAGGATATAAACAACCTTGACGTCCAATGGTGTTCTTATTTCATCAAGATTTTGAGGATGTCCTTGGGGCATTGGGCGGTAATTTATTTTCTTCACAAAAGCAAAGCACAGTGGGGCAAAAATAAATCATGTGACCTAAGTTTTTTTGTTCCATTTGCAATAAACTAGCAACATGACATATTTAGACCCTATAACACTTTCGTGGCCGGTGATGCATATGTTGCATCATCACTGTTTCGACCATCGCCGGCCGCATGATGTCACGTATGCATCATGATCGCGCCGACCGTTTGTGGCCGGCGATCTAGCATACACATCTGGAACAAAGAATACAGTGAATGCATTTTTATATCTGCAACTGTTAATGCTACATCTATTTGAAGTAATACTTTCAATAGCGTAAGTTTTTGATAATTTGATGCGGCCACGATAGTGTTAAAGTACGCGGTGTCTGTGAACGATACCCTAACATCGGATTAAGTTTCAAAATTCCTGAAACATTGGCTCTCAACAAAAGAGCTCATCTATATTTTGCAACTCTGAAATCTGAAGAGGAACGTTCTTCACGAGAAATAAAAATTCATGCTCGTAACTTTTTCCAATAAATCCCCGTCTCGTCAACGTTGAAGATTAGGTCTAGAGAATAATTGCCTTGTTCTACAAAACCCTGAAATTCCTTGGGAAAAGCAGGTAGACTGTTGAGTGGAGTGTTTAGAGCAGTGGTTCTTAACCTGTGTTCGATCGAACCCCAGGGGTTCGGTGAGTCAGTCTCCCGGGTTCGGCGGAGGTCAAAACACACGCCCGACTTATTGTACGATATGAAAAATGATACATCGTATGATATAAGGGTTCGGTGAACGCGCTATGAAACTGGTGGGGTTCAGTACCTCCAACAAGGTTAAGAACCACTGGTTTAGACACTCCATTTTTCATAATAGCGTTAACCGAAGGCTATCGCGAATTGCGCAACGATGTTATTGTAAATCTGCGTAAACCGAGGATTATCTGTATATATAAATGCATATTTTTTATAGAACATTCAAACTGGCGAGTTGATCATTGGGACTGTCATCAACAGAAGTGCCTCAGGGATGATGCTCAAAGTTCTCTGCACCACTGGTCCCAATTTCCGTTACGTTGCTGATATAAATGTCAAGGTATGCGAAGATATTCATCATCTGCTGTATGTTAATTTATTGTTCATCATGTTTTGTTCTCGTTTAAAGGCGTTTGTACCCGTTTCGAATATAATTCCTGCCGTGGACAAGAAAAATGTGTCTCGCAATTATCTAATGAATGATACGGTTTGCTGCGAAGTATTGGAAGTCATTCCCGATACGGATAAAATATCCTGTGGCATGAAAGGAGTGACGAGAGGTCCCGACGATCCGCCTCATAAACCCTCACTCGGACTTATCAGTTCTGATGACTTTCCACCGATGTACAAGTATGTAGTAAAATTATTTCGATCAATTTCCGATATTATTTTGACATGATTTTATTTATTTAATATGAATATAATGCATACACACAACCAATGTATTGATAATTGTGGAACATATTTATATACAATTTATTCCGTTGCCGTAATTAAATATTCCTTCATCTTAAAGATATCTACAGATTAGAAAGTAGAATGAGATTCAAGTGCATAGAAGAATAATATGGAAACCACAACTATGTTTTGCACACAATGTAAATACCATACCCAGGGACGAATGCAAACGATATCGATAATAAAATGAAATGTTATCTTATAGCGAAATTGGTTCACGCAAAAAAATATTTGATGAATTATTATGTGATATTTGTTATGGAAATCAGTTTGGTATCCGATGAATCTTGATTTAAAAAAAATAGTTAGAAAGACATAGCATCACGCTAAAGGTGAATTTTCCAAATATATTCAAAATCTACGTTACGTATAGCTTCATATTATAATTATTAACTGCTGAAATAATTATATTGACGTTTGATTCGATTTGTGATAATGAACCGGGTTTTTTTAAAAAAAAATCTATGCATAAAATCCATTATTTAAATATAAATATTTTAACAAATAAGCGACTAACTGGTAGTTTTTTTGTTGTTGTTATCTGTTGAATTGGTACTCTAGATTAGGCTAGATTCACTGCTCGTAAAATATTCAATATTAATATATGGTTTCGGTGGAATTCATTCAGTTGCGAATATGTTTTTGATACATGATTAAATGCAAATTTAACATTTCAGCAATGCGCAAATGCAAAGTAACCTGACTAATATGTTATCTTTTTAAAAAAAAAAAAAAACAATTGGCATTGGAAGCTTACGTTTATGCCATCAGTTGTCCATTTATGACCATTATAATTTTAAACGCTGCCGTAAGGAAGATATTTATTATGCTAAGACAGGAGGAAATAGATGTTCTCGATGATCCATGAGAAGCCAAAAAATATTATCGTTTAGGGAATCTCTTTTCTAGGTATAACATCATTTGCGGCAGCAATGTTACACACACTACGACCGAAAAAATGCTGACCCATTATTTTACTATTTTAAATTATTTTTGGATGTCCCAATTTGAGAAAAGCAATTTTATATAAATAATATATGTGTGTGTATGTGGAAAATCATATTGATCCATAAATCAGAATAGATTGACATAGTTTACAGATTCTCTATGGAAAAGGTGAGAAAGCAGGGTGTCACATTATTGCTCTTTGTTTATTAATTATGTAATTTTGGTCTTTCTTCTCCCATCCCGTGATATCCATTCGTCATATCCATACATTTTTTTTATACATAATTTTTCAATGAGGTTTAAATTGATAAAAAAATATTCGAGGTAAGAGTACATATTAAGTAAACAAAACGCAGAACATACGATAGAAGCATTTTTTTGTCGACCGTATGAAATTTGATGATAATAAAATAGAATTGCACTTTGATTAATATTGTACATGTATTACCAAAATATTATAATTTGATTTAGATATGTTGACAAAATCAATGAACAATAATTCTCTAATTTTAAACCAAACTGATTTTTCTATTAAATCCATTGTTCTAAAGTGTAATTTGATTCACAGAAAAACAGTTGATTTGAAAGGAGAGAGTTATGAGGCTGTTCTTGAGAAGAGTCCCGGATTTAACAACCCTAACTGCATCACATACTTGTCTGAAGCATTAAGTCTAAATTCCATGCATTGTACCAACTTTTTATCTTTAAGGTATATTGATAAAATCTAATTATATATGATAGCGTTAAATGAATGTAATTATATTGATTGAAGCACAAAGTCTAATAATACTAAATTTCACTGGTTTGTGTATAAGAACATTTGAATTTGATCTGTAATAACCGTTTTCTGTGGTTATTTCCCGTCGTTATGATCGTCGTTGTGTATATATATCGTTTAATTCTCTGCACTTGTTTTTATAGGGGTGGCTTTCCTCCTCAGGAGTATGCTGATGAACTGCGTCAGGCACAAGCGAGCAAATGGGCATTCCGATTTGTGGCTGAAGGCATTGAACACTTCAAAGCTTCTCGGCACACTGAAGCGTTTCAATGTTTGAACAAAGCGTTGAGCATCGATCCGCGAAACGTAGAGGGACTCGTCGCTAGGGGAGCCCTCTACGCGAACAGCGGTACGTTCAAAAAGGCTATCGAGGATTTCGAAACGTCTTTGAAGTTAAATCCGAGCCATGCCAACGCACGGAAGTACATGGGAGAGACGCTGGTCGCGTTGGGTCGTAGCTACGAGGACGAAAATAAAATCGTCGACGCTCAGAAAGCGTACGAGGACTGTCTCGCGATCATACCGTTCCACGAAGAGGCTAAGAACTCGTTGGACTTTTTGAAAAGCAAAACAAACTCCAACAAGCCGCTGATCGAGCCGACAGAGCTCCTTTTGCCCGGTTTAGGAAAGGGCTATGAAATGAAAGAAACTCTCAAGCAACTCTTGAATCTGACCGAAAAGAAGGAGAAAAAGTCCAAGAAGAAGAAGAAGGGTAAGAGCAAAAAGAAACACAGATCCAGCAGCTCTAGCAGTAGCTCGAGCGAATCGTCGAGCTCCTGCTCCAGCTCCGATTCGTCCAGCTCGTCGTCGGAATCAAGTGGTAAAATACTTCATTCGCCGTCGTCTTATAATTATCAATGACATACTATAATCTCGATTTATTTAAAGATACAGAAGGTCCCCAAAAGAAGAAGAAGCGCTCTCGTTCGTCCGCTAAAAAGCAACGTTCATTGTCTCCATTGAGCAAACGTATGGCCATGATTGATTCATCCTTGGACAAGAGTCATAACTCTCAGTTTAATCATCCGTACGGTTGGAGCGGGCCGCAGCCCGGTGTTCCGCCGCAACAAATTGAACAACAGGCGCCCGCAGCTCCTCAAGCTCCACCGCAAGATTTAGACTATGAACTCAAGGTAATTTATCGCATATTTTAATTATGTATCGTCGGAATTAATTATATAATTGATGTATAGGTACGGAAGTTTTTGGAAATGACGAAGGAAGATTCGGACTACGAGGATAAGGTACGCAATTTCTTGGAAGAAACCGCTCGTTACAAACGCGATAGGAAAATGCAAGATCTCGGAAATCAAGAGCACGAAAAGAGCAGTAAGGCACGGAGAAAGGCCAAGAAAGAATCAAAGTAAGTTTTCGTCCGCCTCAATTTCGCAGATTATGTTTGATTATGTAATATTCATTGTGCTCATCATCAGGAAAAGTAAGAAAGAGTCGAAACGGAAACGTAAGGAACGTGAACGCGAGGAACGCCGCAAAGCCAAACTATCTCAGCGAAACTCAACTACCAGCGGCGATTATCTACGAGATTTCGATCAGAATATGGGCGATAAGAAGTTTAGAGACGCTCTCAGGTACTGATAGTATTGAAGTTAATTTGAAATATTTATATATTAATAATAAAACAGTAATTATTTTTATTAATGTGTATGTCTCGAAGCGAAATCACTGTGTTTATGTTATTGGCAATTTAATTTAAAATACATGGTCTTTATTTGTGGATTTTAAAATACGCGTTTATGTCAAATGTATGTTTTTATTTTAATTATGAACAGCATCAAATTATTATTGATCACTTTTATTAGCCGATTGTTTTTATATATGTAACATTAGCATACATTGTAAGATCATAACTATTTAATTAATTTAGTTTTTAATGTATATTATAAGATGAATGTACTATTCAAAGTTTAAATTTGTTTTAAGGCATGTATCAACGTTTATCAATGAAATTTATATGACCGCATAGTAGAAATCGATAGTAATTCTGAGATATGAGCGATGAATATACCAAAAGGGACAGAGTTATTCTACAAAATAATTTTCCGCTTTGCATATATATATATATATATTGACGAGAAGTAATTTACGTTGAGAATTTATTTTTACGACTGGGTAAAAATTATAATACATGTACTATTTGTTTCGGCTTGAAAAATATTATATCTGTTATTTGTAATGTGATATGATGTGTTTGATTTATAGGATTTTGTTTGATTTTTACTTCTATATAAAATTGTATCTTGTGATTGTTTCCGAGTGAAAGCAGTCGCTTCGAATTTTGGTAATTGGTGACGTCGACGACCTAAGACAGGAATATAATGATAATTTTCTTTACACGACGTGGAAATGGACCAAAATATGATTATTGAAAATGATTTAATATCGTTGATTGACTCGATTAAGATTATTTAAAAAACATCCGAAAACTGACTTTAATTACGATAGATTAGTAGCATTATGAAAATGTAAACGTTCATCTTCAAGAATACTATATATATATTTATTTCTTTCAGTTTATATATATAAATGATTAATTTATTGTTATATATGTGAAATAATTTTTATAAAATATGTAATAATATTGACCCATTATTAATATCGTGTTGTATTTATAGGAAAGAACTCTCTCACAAGCCTGGTGATGAAAAGCGGCGTAGCAAGAAAGACTTGAGTCCCGACGGTGATGATTACGACAAGAAACATGGATCTGATAAAAGGTAGACATTTTGTGAATAATAACTAGTTTTAAAATACGATATTAATATTATTTATTGTTATTTTATCAGAGGAATATTGGAGGATCTTCCCGATTTAGAAGAATTGGGATCCAAGCTCACCGCATATTATGCGAAAGTGGAAAAGGACACTGTTAACAAACGCCAAGATAACGGAAGGCCTCCGACCGAAGCGTACCATCATTCGAGATCGGCCAGTCCCGACGATGCAGCCAACGATAGGCCAAAATTAAAAATGCATTTAAACACTTCCAAGGATAAGTACGTATATATTTATAAATGTATCGATTTTATATTCACGATCGTTTAATAATGTTATTTTTTTTATACCAGACCGAAAAAGAAGGATATTCCAATTAAGCAGTCGTACAAGAACGATAGCAAAACCTATGCTTTCGACGATAGCACCGACGAGTCGGATACTGCCGCACAGGAAGCCCAAAATAAAGCGAAAAAATCGATGATGTCTCCGGAAGACAAAAACATGAGCGTCCGTCGAGCTATGGCGCTCAAAGAACCGGCTCCGCCAAAACACACTAACGAACCTGAACCCCCCGGGAACTGAGGAGGTAATACATATCATATTTTACTGTTATCGGTATTTTACATGGTCGCGATTCCGTTTCCGTACTGATTCTATGTCGCATGTGCTACCCGGGAGTTCGATTATTATTGTTACAATCTGCTCGTTACGACAGCTAGGCCTCCGGGCTTATAGCTGTCCCGTATTCGAACAGCCAAGATAACCTGAAGGACAACCAGCGCAATCCTGGCCTCAGGGTTGAGTTGGACGCCTCTCTGCTGAAGAGGCGTCCAATCCGGTGGCAAAGATCTGCTTCTGTTATGCCACTTTAATAAATATATTAATATTGTGAATTCATTTTTACAGCCAATTCGTCCGCCCGTCAAAAACGTTGTGCTGGATAAGTTCGGTTCGTTCCGGCTCGTTCAAGAGGGTGAAAATGTCGGCCAGTTGCCAAATGTTCCGCTTCCGCCGGGACAGCCTTCAAACACGAGACCCAGGCCGCCCGAACCTCGCCGTCGTCCTCGATCTCCACCCGGAAGAAGCCGATCCAGGGATTCGTCCGGCGGAGACGGTGACGATCGTCACGACAAGAAATCACCGAGAAAGCGCAACTCCAGAAGTCGATCCCGACCGCGAAAATATCGCTCTCGGTCGACCGCTTCGAGAAGCTCGTCGTCGGGTTCCAGGCGACACAATCGTCGTAGCCGCTCACCGGGATCCAGATCGCCAGGATCACGATCCGAGGGCAGCCGCTCTCCCGGAAGCCGTAGCAGATCGCGCTCTCGCTCGCGTTCCAGATCTCTCTCGAGAGATAGGTACGCATCTACTCCACCGATTACGCATAATATTTTTTCGGATTAATTATATAATTGTTTTAATTTTTAGATTCCGTCGCGTGAACAGAAGAGGCGGTTGGCGCGGTCGCGGAGGATACGACCGCGGAACATATTATAAACCCAGATTCCAACCGTACGGTCAGCGCGGAGGTCGCGGTTCTCGAGGCGGCGATAACTTCAGACGCGACGATCGTCGATTCGATTGGCGCGATCGCGGACGTTCTCGTCCATTCCGTCCGAGGAACCGTGGAAATAATCGCGGACGACCGTTCAGGTAAAGCATTGAATCGTTTTTGAAATGCATATTTCGTAATACGGATTGATTTAATAAATGGATTTTTACAGAGGAGGATATCGCGATTACAGAGATAGACGTATGCGATTTTCGAGATCTCGCAGTCCCGACCGAAGACACAGCAGGAGTTATTCTCCTGAAGAAAGTCGCAGGCATCAGGATAAGGAAAAGAATGATAGGTTAATATCACTTGTATAATTTGGCGTGTTTCGTTTGTGTATCGATGATTAATGTGGTTGATTATTTAGATATTCTGAGCGCGATGGAGGCAGGAGCGAGGGTGAATACGAAGAAGAGACTCGCTATGTGGATAGAAAGGAATACGACGGAAAGTGGGCGGATAACGGTGAACATGGAGCCGGCGGCGGAGGTGGAGGCGGCGGCAGCGGAGGTGGAGGAGGAGGCGGTGCAGGCGGCGGTAGTGCTGAACAAGACAAAGGCGGAGATAACGCATCCAAAGGCGATTAATCATATTAATAAATTACGCTATTGTCGTTATTGATATATAACCATGCTGTAACCACTGGTCTTTAAGTTTGTAAGTGTGTTCGCACTATCGTTTATTTTCTATATATAGAGTACACAAAGAGTAGTGTTCGTTCAGACCTACATGTGTTCCCGTTTATAAATGGTTTAATATTTTTATGAGAATATTTCCGCCAATAGATTCTTTTTTTAAGTTGAGAAGTACCGTTTTTAACAGTTATGTCTAACGTCAGAGAAGAAATTATGTGAATTTTTAGCTATATTCTAATTATAATATCTTATCCCTAGTAGTATATCTAAATATGCTGTTAATTCCATAGGGTGTATAATGCACATTTGTCACAATTATACTGTATGTTGAGTGTGTAATAATTAGTATGATTAAAATATTAAATTAGATTATCGTTTCTTCAATGCCAAATCCTCCCTAGAATTTTCCTTTATCCAAATTCTTCCACAACGAAATCCCAAAAACGTTTTAATATTATAATTTCGGTTGGTTATCTATACTTATTGGGGTTAACGCAGAGGTTCCCAATCTTTTTCGTTTTGCGGCTCTCTTAAAACATCAGATTTTTTCGCGGCTCCCTTAATACATCAATTTTTTTTCAAAATTGTTGACTTTCTTAAGAAAAACAAGCGCAAAAAGATAATCCAAAAAATTCGAGAATTGGGAATTCCAAGAAATGTGCTTTTAAGGGCACCGCGGCTCACACTTTGGGAAACCCTGGGTTAATGGATAGTTTTTTCAGCTGCATGATGTCAGGCATTGTTGTGTTAAAGAATAACTCCTCTTCCTCCTCTTTGATTGAATTATATTTCATCAATCTAAACCCCAACAATGAGATCGGAATTAACAGTTTGCCCCAGATTTATCATCTCTTAATAAATGATACCTTTTTAATCCCACCAATCACAATTTAATTATTTATTTATTTGCCTATGATGGATGGTTGGCAAAACAGAAAATCCAAAGAGCCAATCACCTGGATAAAGATTCTAAAGATGCTAGAGGAATGAGTCTCTCACACTTACATCCCCCCTCCCAGTGTTCCCAAGAGATCCCAAGTTTTCAATGGAGGATTAACCTTATCCGGGTACCTTATCTTAGTTCAGTCGCAGTTCACTTACATCATTAACCCTTTATAGGAAAATTTAATTATTTTGGATTTTTTATTGTTATTCACAATACTTATTGTCAATAACAATAAAATTAACTAAAGAACTTTTTCGACAAAATATTACGGTACTAAGGTTGACATTTCTATGGGCGCTCATGGAAATATAGACCTTAAAGCGACTGGTTAATATATTAACCAATTTCAGCCTTTGCCCTATAAAGCAGTGCTTCCCGAATTATGGGCCGTGGCCCTCTGGGGGGCCGCGAAAATATTCAGTACAAAGTATAAAAATATTCATTTATGAATATTTTTCCACATATTTAAGGAATTTATATATTTAAGTCTGTTAAATAATAACACATATGAGAACATATTTATATACACAACAACAACAGAAGGAATAGATTAATCCATTTAAAAAAATATTCAAGATATTAATGAAGAATTCACTCGAAATGGTTGGAATAAGAAAAAATAATAAAATGAGAATAAATAAGAATAAAAAAGAAAAAAATAAGGATAAATAATAATAAAATGAGAATAAATAAGAAAAAAATGAGAATAAAAAAGAAAAAAATAAGGATAAATAAGAATAAATAATAATATAAAATGAGAATAAATAGGAATAAAATCAGAATAAATAACAATAAAATCAAAATAAATAATAATAAAATGAGCATAAATAAAAATGTAAAGAAAAATAATGACAAAATAAGAATAAATTAGAGCAAGATTATTTAGCATTTTGTGCAAGAGATGTATTCAGTGCAGGTATTATTATCATGGTGAAATTACGATGGCTATCTTGGGAAAGGTTTTAAACCGATTTTGTGCTGAATATAAATATGTGTATTATAATTGTAATAATATTATTGGCAAACAATCTTAATAAAACAAAAAAAATTTTTTTGGGCCTGGGGCGGGAATTAATCTTTTAGATTTAGGGGGCCGTGACATGAAAGTAATTGGGAAGCACTGCTATAAAGAGTTAAACTAATATATGTTACCTACAAGCCATGACAATAGTGAATTTTAATACAGTAAACCCTTCTATTACGTCAAGATAGGTACCACGTTATAGGGGTTTTTTTTCTTGTTGCAATTTTGGCAAATGACTCGCGCGATGAGCGGTATACTTTCGTATTTTGGTTGGCTTAATCTTCCCGCAACTTGCGGGGAGAGAAGATCAACGCGACATTTTATTAGTTCATTTTATAAAATATTTTTATGTTTCAACGTTTTAAAAAATTTAAGTTATAGGGGGGATCGATGTTATAGGAAAAAACAGCCGCTAATGTTATAGGGGGGTTTACTGTGTTATTACAGTTGGTTTGAAATTTATATTATAGGATAGAAGGCATTAAATTAATTAATTCCGAAAATCTAACTACCTACATAAATATTTTTTATAAACATTTGGAGTTAATGGGTCTCTTCCACTTACATACATTACCTGGCCAGTGTTATAAAGAATTCCCTGAATTTATAGTTTCCGTCGGAGGATTAACCTATCTGAGTACTAACTGAGGTCAGTCGCGGTTGAATTCCATTATCGTAATAATATGCACGTTACCTACAAGCCATGACAATCGCGAATCTTAATATTATTTCAGTTGGTTTGAAATTTATAAATATTTATTCAATGAAGGATAGATGGCATTAAATTAATTAATTCCAAAGCGCCAAACTACCTACATAAACATAATATTTAAATTTATGAACATGCGCGGAGGTAATGGGTCACGTCCACTTACATACCCCTTATTAGTGTCATAAAGAATTTGTAGTGGTCACACTTTGAGGATCTCTGGATTCAGAGATGTCTAGAAGATT
>JAGXCT010033529.1:0-11448 GCA_022495035.1 Philopotamus ludificatus | reverse complement strand
CAGATGAACTGGATAGATAGGCTAGTGCATACACTGCTGACCACGAAATATCCATACACAAAGTTTTACTGCGTCCGCTGATAAAGCCTTCCATACGCCTTTATTACGCCATTACGCCTTGTTTCCGCTGGGGTATTCTTTTTTTTACGACTTTCTGGCCGGCCGGCTTTCTGCTCGTATTACATAGGTGCTGCGTGTATTTTCTTTTACAGACGGCGTCGGAGGCGTCCCGCGACATCATATTGAATGATATCTTCGAAAGAAACATTTCCAATATAAGAAAACATTCAAATAATAAACTGTATCACTGAACAAAGTTATTAGCAGTCAATGTGTCGTTTCGCGATATATTTAAAATTTAATATGGACGTTAAAGCATATGGCAACGGGATTTCTCGTAAAATTCACTTTTATATTTATCGATAAATGGGAATTTGATGCACGTACAATATTGGTTTTCGTCGGCCGTTAAAAATGTGTGGCTCGTTTGATTTTTATTCAACTGCACCGGCAACCAAATCGGGATATAAATTAGAAGCGTTGCTTTTATTGCCTGTTTCGCCAACGTGATCGAAGTCTGCGGAAACCGCAACGAGTTTTTGCAGCGATGCATCCGGAACAAAGTTTAGATGAAAATTGTGCACATTCCACCCCCGGGGTTCACCTTTTAAGCTTTTTTTATGTTTTTTAATATGCATATTGTATTTTTGTATTCCAGAAAAATCCGGGAACGATCCGTTCCGCCGAAGAAGACCGGGGTCGCAGTAATCATACCATGTCGGCGTGGGTAATATCCGGTCGTGCTGGTGCAATATCCAGGCACGCTTCATCACTGTGTGCCGAAGCAGAAGACGCTGTGTACACTAGCCATGCGGATTTGTCTTCGTGGTCCAATATTGCAGGTGAGATATTCCAGAATTATATAGTCAAAACGTGCAGGCGAAGAGCGCTGTAAATCTATTCCTGCAATTATATAACCATACCCAACTTGAAATACCCTTTCCGTTTCACAATTTATATTATTAATGACCTTTATTCTTTATATAAAATATCAAAATACCAACCTCATTAGTACATTCTCTTTGAATGTTAATTTAAACCAGGGGAAGCTCGTTCATATACACTGCGAAGCTACAGCACCCCCAAACAAATTGAGAAAACATATATTTTTATATATTAATAGTCTATTGATTATATATTATGTATGTGAAAAACAGCGCGGTATAGATTAAGAGCGTTATTTACTCGTCATCGCTACCAGCGTCGTGTATTGGATGAAAGCGGGGCGGGAACGGGTGGGGGGAAGTCTCATAGCTAAGCGCTGCATTGCACTGCCACTTGGAGCAGTTCTGCGCCGTCCATACTGAGTCACTGATGAAATATACTCTATTTTTAATCTTCCGCAGTACCCCTTAACATTTAACCCACAAGCCGCCACTGATTTAAACTTATATTTTATTTTATTTATTCATTTTTTATATGATTTAATATGAAATATGAATAAATATGTATTTTAAAAAGCGTTTTTTCCTATTTATCTCGTTGCAGTAATATCTCTCTAAGTAGCTCTGATTTGTCTGGATAGAAATTAGCATAGTATATCGGTCTAATGTCTGAAAGGAATGTAGACGATATGCAACACAAAATTCCCTCACGAAAAGTTATAATGTAAGGTTTACCAACAAGGACTGCTCTAACGCAATGACACCAAAATATACAGATTTACCCACAAAGAGAATATTTTGTGATCAACGATCTAAAGACCTAGAGCCGGGATGGCGAACCTTTTCCCCTAGTAAATATTTTTTTTATTAAATCCATGTGGCGGGTCACATAGGTTGAGTAATTAAAACAAATAATAAATAAAGGCTTACAAGTTTTATTAACATTAAAATTTACAAGCAAAATTATCGCTATTATAACCCTAATCACACTCTAGCTCTTTAAAGTTGTGGTGACATCTAGTGATATTAGTTACAAATTAAAAATCATTTTATTTTTTATTAAATGAAGACTTTTTACAAGCATATCTAAAATTCAAGCGGGTTCGATAATTTCACACGCGGGTCACTGTGTGACCCGCGGGGTACTTGTTCGCCATCCCTGACCTAGAGTATTTGTACCATATGTTACAACATATGTTTGTTTGATTGACCTATTCTTCTTCTTAATAATATCGAGTCTACTTCATAATGTATTAATGATTGAAAACTGCTCCTTTAAATTTCTTCCTCAATACTTCCACGACTTCTGTTAAAGGAGTTGCAGTGAATCAAGTACAGTTGTATTTTTTAAGGAATGCTTTAGGGTACCATTTGTAAAACGAGAGATGTGCAGCAGTTTCCATTTTTTCTGATTAGTAGTGTACAAGCCATTTCCGTTATGACCTTATTGAGGATTTCCCAAAGACACTTCGTTATTATTCATATCTCTGCGGAAAACACTAAGCTAAGTTAATTATCCAGTGAACAGAATACTTTTCTGAAATCATAACCTTGATTGTGGGTTTTTCTAAACTAGGTGGTATCTGGAGTTCATTTGTTAGTTCCAGTTCCTTAGAGCATTCAGGACGAATTTATCAGCTATCTTATTCTTCTTTTTCTAAATCACCTTGTTACTAGTAGCCCTTAATCCAATGCGGATCCTTGCCACCTTGCTTTCTCCGTCAAATTCCAAAGCCCTATCTTAATTTTACCACTTGCACACTTTTCGAAAAATGACTTAATTAATTTATAAATAATATGAATTACAGCAAAACATGCTTTAGGATCCTGTGTCATCTGAATGTAACCGTTGACGGATACATGGCCGCATTTTGTCTCGTTGATCTTAAAAATTGTTTAATCCTTGAATTGAAACATTTCATTGGTGGTAAGTCATAACAGTAGCAGAATGTATGCATACCCTACAGATTGAAGATTTGTTATAAAATATATAACACCAATATTGCGCTTCCTGTTATAGAGTGGCGTCTACCTTCCATAGTGCTGCTTTAAAAATCTCAGTTTTCTACAAAACAACAATTTTTATGGTAAAATTACACATTTTGACACGCCCCCGTGAACAAATTATAGATGTTGATGGAACCAGTTCATTTAAAACATTTTATTTTATAGATTTAGTTCAATTTACAAAATATAATTAAAAAAAACCTAACCCAATATTTTGTATGCCCCTAGTTTTCTATAGGGCTGGTTTCAATAGCGTGGTCCCTATCTCGGAAAAGAAATACCGTACAGAAAATATTAAAATAATTAAGTGAATAGTAATTATTTCCATTTACTCCAATAAGAATACGATGTTGTAACGTAACAATATCAATAGTAAGCATCGTTTTCAATTTGCAAACTGTTTATTTCAGATTTCAGCGGATACTTGAAAATTAATCTCATTAATTTCACCATTGATTACTCTCCACTCTACCCGATTTTCCAGTTGTTTGCCGCTAGGGAAATTCGATCCGGCAAGTAGTGGCGCCCATTGTACTTTCATTGTGCACATAAATCTAATAGATTTGCTTATTTAAGAGTTGTAATTAATTCAATTTCATTATTTGCGCTATAAAATGATTCAACATGAAATATTGCGCATTTTCATAAAGTTTGCCGGGTTTCGCTCAACACTTGTAGTACATGCACACCGACCGTTCCTCCGTACATGAACTGAAATTAATGTTTAGAGTACATAGAGAGGAAACGCAGTCTGCATACGGAACGACGTTTTCTATCCATAGAAAATGTATCGTATACGACCGCCATATAAATCGTGCGATTTTTCACCATTACATTCAATTTGATATAGATTGTAGCTGTTACAGCGTGTAATAGAGTATAGCGTGGATTTAATTTTTTTTTGCATGCAAGAACTAATCCTTTCTGTTGAAATTCCTTCGACCATTTTCCGCCAGCTCGTAAAATTCTTTGCGCTTATCTGGCAATCGCTTTTTTAGTACAGATTTATGGCCGGCTAGGACAGGATCTATGTATCCACATATGTGAGTATGATAACTGTCGACGCTAAAAATTTATCAAAACTAAGTGTTAGATTTTGCTGGACGAGATTACGGTTACACATGCGACTTGTTGAAGCTATACTTTACTGTAATCAAACTTTGTTCTGTGTAATATCGAATATTTTTGCCAATTTGTATTTAGTTTCAGCAGTGTAATTGGCTAAACCATCACGTGTTGTTATATTATATTATTTTATTAATATTGTGACAATTGGAAATGAATTTAGGTCCCGACCCAAAGGTCCCAGTCTGGTTAAGCTAATTAATTAATTAATTAAGCAACCAAATTTTAATTTGTTTCATTATATTAATACGTTTCCATTTATTTTTGCAACGTGATGTTATCAGATATATTTTAAATTGACAAATTTGATCGGTTTTCCATTTTTTTTGTTACATTTCATCGAATTAAACGACTGTAGTGATCCGACATTTTTTATATGGTAGGGTCTGAAGGAAATCCACCTCGGTGATATTTATTAGGGTTCATTGAATTTGCTACAGTGTCTCCCGATTACGACCGTACAAACCGCCGGGAATTTTCTCCGAAAAAAAGCTTCTATCTCCACATTTTCATTTTGAATACTAACTTTAATTTATTATAAGGACCACATACGGCTGCGAGTCACAATAGGTTAATTAAGTTACAAGGTCCCCATTGTGGTCCGGCTCGAAACGTTTCGTCGTAATTCGACCCCGGTTAATCAATAAGGCTTCTCTCGGCCCTTTGGCCTGGGCCACCTCAAAAATTCTAGTTATTTAGGACATATTGGCCTTCATTTGTAAGCGGCAGATAGGGATCTCATGCCAGGGCTAAATACGATAATTTTATGGCGTGTGGCGGTCATTACCCGTTCGGAGCCGGTCACTGCCGTTTCATACACTTTATCACTGGAATCGGCAATAACTTTTGCCCGGTTGGTTAGGCACTAAATTCGCTACCCTCCATCCCCCCTCCGGAACTGCCTAAAAATAATTATCATTGCGTGCCGTTTCGTTTCTGGATGACGGCTCGTCAAAAACCTGGGCGGGAAAACTTTTTGGAAAACAACAATTTTGAGGTTGTGACGAGCGGAACGGACGCGCCTGCTTTTACGCCCTTTTTATTTGCGCTTGCGAAGTTTTGTCAGGTTGCAAAGACATGGCTATTATCAGTCGTAAAAGTGTTGAATAAGATTTTATGCCGGCAAAAGTTTTTATTGTTTGTTTTTTGCATAAACGACGGTGCGCGATTGAATTGTTGCTTTTTTTTATGTCTTTGGTGATTTTTTTTTTGCAAATTTATCTCGAATAAGATGTGAGAGCGCTTTGGGTGATATTATGCGTCCCCACGATTCTTTGGTAGCTGAAGGTACTTGTCCTACACATACTTAGGGAGCGGGATTATGCTAAACCCTTGTACCGCCGATACGCTGACAACAACGAAAACAAATCGATCTGTGCAAAAATTCAGATTATTAAATTATTTACACTAAAATGTATAATATTATTTCACAGAATTAATTATTCAGGTTTCTATAATATTTTCCCACAATATATCTAAATCTGTGTCCAAAATATCGACTAAATTTTGATTTTTTTTTAAATATTTATCATTTCTCGCGGCACATGTCACTAGTACGTTTCACTTGCACTTGGCACATCGTACCGGATGAGAAAAAACATCACGCCCGTAGCAATTATGGACAATAAAGGGCAATGATTATTTATAGTATTTATTCCTTCGGTTGTTTTAGACAAATACAAAAAGTACGATACGATAAAATAAAAAACTTGGGGTCCCAAATAGACCCCATCGGCACGGCTAATTTAAACGCAGTTGGGTATTTTATTTCAAAGGGTCATCCTAAATATAAATACTAATAATAATTCATCTATGTCAGTTTATCAAAAATAAATAAGAAGCTTATTCAATTATGGTCTTCCTTCAATGTCGATATTAATTATTATTTAATGGTTCATTATACATAGATTCATCAGCGACTTAAAATTACATTGTAATAGTTTAGAGACCCTAATTTTTAATTATCCTTCAAATTTTTATTGTCGCTTACGTTTAATTAGTAAGTACGTTTCATTTAATATCACAGATGGTCATAAAATAATAATGATCATTAAAAAATGTCATCTTTTTTAATTTATATAAATTATTTGATAATTTTTTGTAATAGATTCTTTAAATACTTTTTCAGGCGTTCGTGCATGTCATGAAAAATCGATATGTTATACAAGACGTATCAGATTATTTTTTTACGGCCAAGATAAAGACATAAGCCTCGTGTGTTATCTATGGCGAAAAATCTTGAGTGGAAAATCGAGGAAGAAATTAGGGCAGATTTATTTTACTGTCCCAGTTACACCTGAACATTTTTTTGTGCGATCATCCATTTTATTTTGTACTCGCAAAATTATTACGTTATTGAAAATGGCAATTTCATTCCGGAAAATTTCCTTAACACACTTCCGGTCGGCGTGATTGCGTCCGAAATTGCTTCGCCGCAAGTTTCAAGATTCGCTCCTCCGAGTAAGGCGGCATTTTTCGCGCGAATATTTAATATTCCCAGCTTAATATTAATATTTAGATTAATACAAATAATATACGGCGATTATGATCTTTGTTTGTAAATATGGGGTTATTAGAATAATAATACAATGCTTTAAACTTTCTTTTGTTCTCGCCACACACTGTTTTCATAGGAATTCTTAACTCAGTTTGCTATTTCATTTATTATACTTGCAACCGCGTTTTAGTATATTATGCAAATACCAAATGTCTTGACATTTTCAATGACAAATACCACCTTTATTTGATATTTAATGAAATGCTAAAAAAACTCGTTCATGTGACTGATTTTTTTTAAACAACGCATCTATCAATTAAACGTTGTTTTTGCTATGTCGATCATTTTCTATATATATATAAATTATTCATACAAAAAATATTTTTCCCATTTTCCAATACCACGCGTCTGCCATTTTTTATTTCTCCATTTATCAAGTGATATTCCGTACACGATTAGAACCTTTCAATGCCACTATGTGTTTGAAGTTTTCCCGAATTTATTATTAATGGATTATTCAATGAAACAGGGCACTCAGCCGTGCTTCGTCTCTGTTGATACATTGTTTACACGTGTATTTACATACCGGAATAATATATCACCACCACCCCAACTCTTGTCAACTTACCGAGTGACTAATGTTGCCATCGCGAGTCAAATGTCATTAGAGTGTATGGTGGCAGCCAACATCAAACGGCGTTGCACAATTCGCACCATCGCCAAATGGAAAAGCCGCGGCGGCCTGACCCTCCCTTCCATTTTCCCGCTCCAACTCATCCCATCCCCGGGAAAACTGTACATTATGAAAAGAAAATAAATTCAGTTTCCCGTCTTCAATCAACCCGCGCTCCTTATTCACCCCTGACGTAAATGAGTTCGTAAAACACGTGAATGCACCCTCTTGGCCGTGGATGCTTTAACGCTTTTCTACGTATTTTACATTTAATTCAATCCGAATGGGAGCCAGCTCTGTTTTACAGGGGTCGCGACTTGCCGAGAACAAATGTTGCCTTCGCGAAATGTGTGCGAAATTTGTTTACGTAGCTGCGAGTGAAAATTTCCTAAAGCTGACGCTCTCTGCATTTTTTAAGTTTAATTTTCTTGTTATAAAAATGTGTACGTACCTGCACACCGTGTCGAATAACTAAGTTATTTACTGTTATTTTTTTGATTATATATAATAACTATGGACTATCTAATGCAGATCGGGAAACCACGATTTATCTTCTGGTTAAGTAAAAAAAATATTTTTAATGAATTTGGGACATGCACAAGTCGTCAGAAAGCGCTCTCTGCAACAGCGTATGTTTACTGTGTATTAAACTAAAAATAATATACAGCTGTCGTTAATTATAAAAAATATAGTACAAATTATTTTTTATGGCTTCTGCGATCTTTTTAAGATCCTTCTGAGGTTTTGATCCGATTTTCATAGTAAAGTCCAAAAGTTTCCTAGGTGTTTTAATTCCTGAAAATCATGTTACTGAAAAGCATTCCTCGCAGTGTGCATTGGAATGCAATTCAATATTCACCTAAGAATCCTCTGGGATATCCAGTTGTCGCTTAACTTGTTTTGTAAAAGCCATATTCAAACCCGTATGTTAGGACGGGCCTGATGAAAGTCATGCAAGAGCTTGACTTTAATCTCTCTTGAGAATAACTCGATCGTAGATGCTGTTGAAGTCTAAAGTAGCACTGATTAGCCAGCATATTTCTTTCTACCTACAAATTCGTTTTATTATTTTTTGTAATAAGTAAGCCGAGATATGTGAATTCATGGACGGCCTCGAAGATGTACTTTTTGACTCTCATGGGTTCAAGGATTCGTTCCTGGTCTTGGTTTCGTTGATTCTTAGTCCCATGCCAATTGCCGCTCTCATTATTTGCTGGCAAGTATAGCTCTGTCTCCACGAGGACTTAAATGCAAGTCGACCGGACCGTTGCTCTAGGCGCCGCGAGGACTCGCATACGAGTCCCCCGGACCGCTGCTCTGGCGCCACGAGGACTCGCATACGAGTCCCCCGGACTGCAACGTGTTAAGAACCCCCCGAGAACTGGTCACAATGTCTACATCTAACGGATAGATAAGAAGCTGGACCGATTTATTAAGAATGTTAAAGTCGGGCATCAAACTCCCTTAATAGATTCTATAGAATCCTATGATCTTTTCCGTGAGATTGTGTATCACTTTTGCTTTTATTTCTGACAACTATATCTAAATGAATAAGAAGCATCTATAGTGTTTTATCTAATATCCGTTAAAAAAGACTTTTTTTTTTTGATTAAATAAAAAAAACTTGATTCATGTTGTTTGCTTAAAAATCGTTTGGGCCATTACGTCTGGCGCACGGAGTGGTTAAAGAGATAAGTTTATATATGCTAATGTTTCATTGTTGATTCATTCTTTATTATTTTTTATAAGATCTTTATACTCGATATAATAAATATAGTTTGATTAATTAGTCTTTAATCCGTCCATGGAAATTATTATTTTTAAATCTTTAACGGTGATATTTTCCGATATTTAGCTTTCCACATGCTCAATGAATTCTCCTCTCATTTCTCAATCGTTTTCTTACTGATTGATCAATGCAGACGGAACACAAAAGTCACTGTGCGGATTGTCACTATTGACCACCAAATGGAGCCACAACATATCTCTTATTTAATATCGTTTTAAGACACTCTGTAGTCCTAAACCAATTTATAATCAAATGAAATGAAGAAGTTAATTGTACGACGGTGACCTTGTATTTCTTAATGATATTGCTTTATTAATTAAAACGCCCTGCGGGGAGGTTTGGTCTTCATAAGATTGAGTGAGGGTTGTAAATTACATAAATATCATTTTTCATATTGCTGATAGGATGGGTGGGGGGCCGAAGATTGGGTTTAAAGCAACCGGCATTTCGGAAACTCTTAGCGAAGTGATAATTAATTGCTTTTCAATACTCTGAGCGATTTAATATCACTGAGCACACTTTCACTCTATCCGTCCGAGTTTATGAAAATCTTTGAAGGATTGTACA
The DNA here is from genome assembly GCA_022495035.1 of Philopotamus ludificatus. Classification (NCBI taxonomy): domain Eukaryota; kingdom Metazoa; phylum Arthropoda; class Insecta; order Trichoptera; family Philopotamidae; genus Philopotamus; species Philopotamus ludificatus. Next base: position 1,846 of record JAGXCT010033529.1, on the reverse strand, counting down.
AGCGTCAATAATTTGTTATTATGTATATAGACTCGGTGACCCCATCGAATTTATTATTTTGAATCATCTTTTCTATTCCACGCTGTTGAGAAAAAAAATCTAGGCGAACAAATAATACATATTTACGCTTGGTTGTACCGACGCTTTTCACCGGGAACGGATTTATTTCCATCCCATGGATTTGCGGATTCTGGGTCGCGCCATTTAATAATAGATTTTTTTATATCTTATTCAATCATGCATTTATATTTCTGAGAATAAATTATGCGAAATCTTAATTTCATTAATAATAACTTTTTCAGATGCTAGTTCACGGCACGTTAATTTCTAATTCTCATTGAGAAGAGCTTTGCATCTACATGGTTCTTCGTTCTATGAAGCAACCATAAACTTTGCTTTGACTTTCAAAGTCGACACTGTCGCTAAACTTCCACTAAGCTTTCAAGCAGATTTTAGTTTGGCATTGATATTCTTGAAAATCATATATGGTTACCATGCAAGTTTAATGCAATGTAAATAAGTTCCGTGGAGCCATCTTAGTTGATTGACACTTATTTAAAAGCGATGCTAACGATTATAATTCATGATTTCGATTCCATATAGCCTCGGGTTAAATATAATTTATCATCATTAATTATTTTTTGATTGAGGACTCTCCGCTTGCTGAAAAGCGATACCTGTATTTATTTTTTTACACGCAATTTTCGATCGATCCGTTTGATTGGAGTGTCGGCGGTGGTCGGTGGCGGACCCTGTTCATTCATCAGTGTCATTTTTATTAAATCGCGGTATATTTTAGAAGATTAAATTCGGATTTTATTCCGTTGTAGAGACGAGAGGGACCGGGGCCCCTTGTCCCTCATCCTCCGCGCGTCCCGCCCCTCCCTCGGGAGTGATTCGTCCCTCTCGCTTTTGATGGCGAGCGCCACAGTCCGCCGAGCATATAAATCCGTTGGTCCCACGTGCCACTCCCGAACAAAACATCAATCCCGGCGATAAATTCCACGATCAGACCTGAAATTGTTTTCGGGCAAATTTTGCTTTCGGCCCGTACGTGCGAATGCGATAATTGAGTAAAGTTGTACACTGTCAGAAGCTCGTACATTATTGAAATTTCATCGCTTACACGTACGGCGGCGGTATCGTGCTCCAGAATCTAGACGCTAACCATCGCCGGGATGCTTTCAGCGTCGGCTCCGAAATTGTAGATGTAGCGCAGGATGCTGACATCGGCAACGTACCATATTGAAATTCGTCTGGGTACACTGTTACATATTGCCAAAGTAAGATAATACCAAACTATACATTTAATTATTTTAGTTTAATCATTTATTAAGCAATGAAACAATAAGTTAATAAGAAATTTATCAACGTGCATTTGTTCAAAAGCTTTCATATTTAAATTTTTATAAAAAATGTCATTTTCTATATGTTTTCATCGGAACTATCCTCGCATTGTTTGAAAGGATTTGCAAACTCGTGCAAAATCTCTTTAGATAAGACAATGGTTTTTCATACACCGAGCAAGCGTTAGCTACATGCTCGTTATGCATTTATCCGTTTCTTTTAACGATGTGATCTGTTATTAAACTATGCGATAACGATTTTTCATTGTTTTGTGTACCTTGTGTGCTTTTTCCCTCCATCGACCCTATAAAAAAATATTTTCTCAATTGATTCCCTTACATTTTTTATTATAATCATAATAATATTAACTGTACATAAAAAAAACTGTAAAAGGGGTATAATATCTTGATTTAATTGTTTTAAGTGGTCAGTGTTATGGCTTGTAATTAATTAATTTAATGCCATCTATCCTTCGTTGAATAAATAATTATAAAACAAA
>JAGXCT010033528.1:2142-14970 GCA_022495035.1 Philopotamus ludificatus | reverse complement strand
CACGGCTGCTTCATCCGCCTGGACACTTCGAGGCTCGTTTTCCAAACACAAATCAGCAGATTTAAATTGCTTGAACCATTGTTGACATTTCCTGACATCCAATATGTCACCGTAAACCTAGCAAATATCCTTCGTAGCCTCTGTCGCTTTTTTTTAAATGATATTGAAAAAGTATACAACTCCGCAGATGTTATTCCAATGGACACGTCTCTCCCATTATCGTCAGAGGGATAAAGAAACCGTTTTTTTTTTGTCTAAAGGCCACGAGCAGATAGCCGCTACACAGGAAAAACTTATAACACGTCCTCACTGCTTAACAGACTGAAGGAGACTATTTTAAAGATGTCGCAAGGTAAAAACGACATTACTTATGAGTACCCCTTATATATATAAGTGGCCTTCTAACCCTAGGACGGGTCTTTACCACCCGGAGGACACTATGCGATTTCCAACAGAGATACGTTCGTCTCAACCCTGCAGCTAGGACTGTGCCTTCGAATACGGGTCAGTTCACCAGCCCCGTGCCCGAGAGCCGACCTGTCAACGCGCGGATTGTAATAATAATAATTAGACTAGGCTAGGCCCAATTTGTATTTAATTTATGGTCTGATCGAGTGCTGCGGGCACCTCTTGTAGCAAATACGTCACCGAATTGGCCTGGATAGCGGCCTGGTTCTTCACAGCTCTGTAGAATCTACGAACAGTCCACGTCCAATGTCCACGACAATACTCAATACTTATTAGTGAATTGACTTATTTATGACTCATATAGACCTAGTCTGGATCTAGTCCACTGATAATGCAATTTTGCAGGAACATTTATTTTCCTTATCGCAAAATCGTTCGAAGAATCATTTCGAGACATATGGATGAGATTCTGTCATCTTATTCGTTATGTTTCCAAATTATTGATAATTTTGACATTAGGTTTTTAGCTATCCCAATTTGCCTTTATATTTATTTTATTTTTAGAGATCTGAGATAGATGAATTTCGCAATTCTTTTACTCTGTTTCCCGACGTTATCATTTTTTTTTTATTAAAAATACTTTAATAACGTTGAGAAACAGAATAAGCCGGTTGAGGAATTAATCCACCTGGGATTAGTCAACATTACTAACGAGTGTAATCTTACTGACGCTAAATCATTTTTTTTTTTCTTTAAACGTTTTAATTCATTTATTGATTTATTACTTATGTTATTTTGACGTAATATGTTGCACTTGCATTATGATTATTCGTTCATTATTATTATTAGAGAGAAAGGCTAGAGGATGGAACGTGGGATGCGTTGGCAGTGATCCCGTGAAAAGGGTGGACGAGTTAAAAGCTCCAATCCAAGCTCCATTATTTTTTCCAGGGGTATTTTTTCAGTGTGAGGCCTCGCATTATCGTGTTGAAGGATCCGGTCATGATTCGCGTTTATTATAAGATGATTTTATGTATGTAAAAGCCACCCACATAGTGCAAATGTAAGAAAAAACGATAAATGTTGATTAATAAACGTCTTAACCATCATGGAGTCAGATTTAATCATGCTCGGAGTATGTACCCCCAAAAACTCTTGTTTCATTCACTCGACGTTCTTTATTGTTAGTGATGGCCGAGGGGTCGGAACAGGTACTTCTCCGGAAGAAAGCCATTGTTTTTTTCGTACAAGATTATTGTATAGCACCCACTTCTCATCTCCAGTTACAATTCACCGAAAAAACGGATCGGCTGCATACCGAGACAAAAGAGCAGATGGTACGCCGTTAATCGAGCGCCGTCTCCGCTTCAATTCACGAGGAACCCAAATTCCTAGCCTGTACATTTTTCCTATGCGACGAAGATGATCCTGAACTGTAGACGATGGACAGCCATTCTTCAATGATAATTCCTCAACGTCGCCTTCAGGATATCATCTAATTTTTTGGGTCGTCCTTTTCTTGCGACATCTTTACAATCTAATTTTTTGTATAAACGAATAAAAGTGCTCGGTCATCGCGTAGAAGCTCTTATGATCTTATGCTCTTCAATAACGGAGGTACATTAAACCCTTCTATAACGCTCCCTGCTATACCACGGTTTTCTATAACAACGCCAACAAAATTTAACACTGATCGATGTATTGATTTCGTTCGAAACGTGGTCTCGATTTCTTCGTTATAGAAGGACTGACTGTATATTTAATTATGATTTTTGGATTACCGTAGTGTATTAATACATTTAATTTTAATCGTATTGCGTCGATTATTCCGTCAACAATAAATAATAATATATCGCAACGACATGCTTAATTAATTTGTATTTGAATAACATTATTGATTCTCACCATCTCGGCTGATTTTTAACAGTAAACTAATTGTACATAATTACTATCATCTTGTTATCATTTCCGGCATGTTTACATAGAGCAATGTCATACTAACTCTCTTCTTCCTGATTGCATGTTGTCGACATAATCTTAACGACCTGAAAAAATCATGTATCTAATTTTCAGAAACATCAACTTCATAAACAATTATAATACAATCTTTGTCGTATTTATGTTATTAATTAATCTGTGTATTCTAATCCGAGATTGAATAACTCTATTCGTATTAATTGCTTTGTAAAATGTGTCCGAGCCCGATTTACGATAAATGTCACGGCGCAAAGAATGTATTATTTGTTAATTATGTTAAATTACGGTTATATATATTTAAAATAAAAATAGTTTCGATGTATATATATATTTTTATTTGATATATTATTATTTTTATATATCGCTAATGCAACGACGATTTATTACAGCGAAGAGAAAACGGTTAACTTAGACGAACCGATGCGAGCCGGTGCTTTTGTGGACGTATCTAAAATTAAGCAATACGAATCCGATTTGCTTCCCGAAGCACCCGCCTTCAGCTGGCTATTAGAAGACAATCGAAAGGTTCTGATTGACGCTATCCGATCGTATCGTATGCGTAACGCAATAATAATATATATTTGTGTTTATAGAAGGACGATACCTACGACTCGATATGTGATATGACCGACGAGGATCTCGGTTTCAAAGACGAATACCTCGATGCGATTATAATAGACGAGGATATTTGTCCGTTGGACGTGCACAATCTCGACAAAATATCCGAGGCTAAAATCGATCCGAAGCATCCGTGGAAGTTGCAGCCCGAGGACAACAAGATCATGCGCGAACTCGTAAATATATATATACAATGAAACCCCGATTTTACGTGGCAGGATTTCACACTTTCTCGCTATTTACGTTCAATTTTTACAGTTTTATTTTACTTTATGCTACATTTTTAAATGCTAATGTAGCGGTTGTGAATCGCGTTCAAAAATTACTCACGACCTCTAATCACGACTCTACGACCAGTGACAAGATAACGGAAAGCCGTCACATTGTGCAAACTACACAAAAGCATCTGGGATATCGTCGGCGCCCTTGAGTCTGCGTAGAATGGAAACCAATTAAGTGCCTTTGCATCAGAACAGTACTTCTACAGGTTTTTTACTACAAATAAACCTTTTGCAAATCAAATCAGCTTCATTGTCTCAAACCCAGGCAAATATAAGTGAATAGCAAGATGCAGCTGTGTGCAACGACAATATCGCCAAATTATGAACTGGCTGGCCAGGGAGGGGAAACATTTTGGCATAAAAATAGGGCTCCTCAAGCCTAAACGTCAGTATTTTAAAAAGTGCAACAAATAAATATAATCAATAAAAATAGAGTCTGATTAATATCCAATAATATATTGATGCCTTTGAAATGTGGTGCTGGCGACGTCTGCTGAGACGATGGACCGCTAAACGCACAAACGTGTTTGTCTTATAAGAAATGGGGAACAACAAAGACGACCGACTTTCTATTATACGTCTCAAGAGGATTCTTCGATGCTTTGGGCATTTCGCTAGAAGAAACAATAGCTTGGAGAAGCTTGTCGCGGTTGAAAACGTACAAGGTCACAGGGGAAGGGGCAGGGCGCCCACCCGCTGGAGTGACCAAGTGAAGACCATCACAGGCTCCACCGTAGTAGTTGCGATGTGAGATGCAGAATGCAGCGAATCGTGGAGAGACAATATAAAGAAGATTCAGAACAAGAATGGTCACAATCCTCAGAGATGAGGATTCCGACGAAAATACGATGTTTGTCAGCTCGCGGTCCAGGAATATCCATTAATTCGAGATAAGGTCCTGCACATTGCGTCTCGAATAAATATCGAAGCATTTAATGGCTGGGTAGATCGTTTCAAGTGTATAGATCAGTTTGCGGAGAATCTCGGAAGTATTGATTTGGACATCGCTGAAGATTGGAAGCAGACGGATGTTGTTACTCTAATTGCAGACTATCCTCTATGAAATATATTCAATACTGTTGTTTTTAAATGTTCTTTCCCTTAAAGACATTAAGCCTTTAAGGGTAAACCTTATCACGCAAGGAAGGAAATCAATTAAAAACAATTTTTAAGCTTTGATGCCTTTATGGGAGCTAAGAAAAGAAAAATGATCTCATTCCTAGATCAGTGGTTCTTAACCTGTGTTCGATCGAACCCCAGGGGTTCAGTGAGTCAGTCTCCCGAGTTCGGCAGAGGTCAAAACACACACCCGACTTATTGTACGATATTATGAAAAATGATACAACATATGATATAAGGGTTCAGTGAATATGAAACTAGTGGGGTTCAGTACCTCCAACAAGGTTAAGAACCACTGACATAGATAGATGCCCTGCTCATCCAACAAATTTAACAGAGGAATTTAAAAATTAGCCCTTTTTCCTTCAAACTGTACTAATGAACTGCAGCCATTGGTCTTGGCTAAAAATGGTGTCTATTTTAGATGCAATGCATTACACTGTTGGGGTATGGGGTGAGATTGAAGAAATAACGATCAAAGATTGTTTTCAGAAAGCTGGAATCGTTAAGGAACAAGAAGATAAAATATAAGATACTAGCGATGAGTATCACGACAGAGCCGGGCCGGGAAAATCACATGGACATTAAGGTGATGACATAGTGGTATAGTGGATCAACTTCTGGGCACATAGGGCTAGCGTATCAATAATTCGCCGACGCTATCTCTCAGGTCAGATATTACCACTGCTGATGTTAATCAGAGCGTATATGATCTCGTCCACGGCGGCTCTTGCCGGCCTGGCCGGAATGCTGCCCTTGGACTTAGAGCTTCAGGTTCATTGCACTATGGCTAAATACAAGAAGGTTTTAGGCCCTCATTGGTGATGTGGCCATCTTCTCACCCGTGGACGGCTCTAAGGACTGGTCTACACATAGAGCAGCCATCTACCGTACAGCTGTGAATACATGGAAAGGCGTTGGTCTCCGGAGCCGACGGGCCGTGTCGGGTCCCTGTTCTTCGCTTAACGCTTAACGATGCGTTGGATTGAGCCAAACCACCATGTATCACAGTTCATCACGGGACATGGTGCGTTTAAGTCTAAATAATGCGAACTCGGACTTAGGGATGATCCGCACTGTAACTTTTGTGGGCCGATCAAACTTCGGAACACATCCTGTGAGTGTGCCCGGAGTTTGACTCCGTGAGAAACAGGATGGTTGGTGCGGTCAGATCGGACATTAGGATTTAGTCTCAAACGGCCCTGCTTTCAGGGCCTTCAGGGGCTTTGCCGGTCAAGACGGAGCTAGAATCGCCTCCATTGACCTTATTCCTTATCTCCTGCTTTAGCGAGGTCTAGAAATAAAGAGTGTCGTTCCACTATTAATGTGATGTCGTTATAATGGTCCCTCAAAGGTAGCCTGAGCAATTAGCCTTACAAAGCCGTTCAGAAAACCTCTACTCGACAATATAGTGGACAGTCACATCCACGAAAACTTCCGTCGAAGAATTATCTAACGAAGAAGATGCAATGGGGCATATTGCGGATCTTAAAATCGAAAGCATTCAAAACGTACAAGACGAAACTTTCTTATCGATCTATAAGATTAAAATTTGACCCCTGAATCTACGTTTTCCCTCCAACTATGTTTATTTTTTATTGGTCCTTTCAAAAACGGGGTTTCAATGTACATTTTTGTTGTTTGTTGTCGATTTATGTGTAACGTGCGTTGTTTTCAGACGTGTCCGTTTGCGACAGCCGGTCCCGTCGGCGAGCTGGCTAATTTTTACCGCGAATGCTTCAACGCGCCTCCGCTTCAATCGTTTGCCGAAGCCGAAGTGAAAAAAGAAGAGAGCGCTCCCGCCATCGAGGATCCCATGTTCGATATAACGTCTCAGTTCGAGCGGTTCGAAACTTCGCTCGAAGAGTACGATAAGCTAGTGACCAGCCTGTGCCAGAGTCCGAATAATAAATAAGTCGCTATTTCAATACTATATCACATATTTTACGTTGTTATAATTTTTATTTCGCTATCTCGATTAATGTATTCATGTCGTTAGATCTTTATGAACGTTGGCTTATTTTTTAAAAATTTTTTTTGTTCAATGGTTTATCGCTTTGATTTCTCAGTCTCGTGCGCCGACTACCGCTATTATTCACGGTCGTATTGTTTTAATTTATCGACGCTTTTTTTTTGTAATGACGCACGTGATTGGGGGATTAATCCGCATTGTTAAACAACGGCGTAATATTTTTATATATAGTATTAAATGTTACTTTTTATTTATATATAATAAATATAATGTTTATTATACATTTGGCAATAAAATCGTCTATTAATTCGATATCCTCCTTATAATCGTCGGATGCAATTTAATGTTGTATCGTCAGGTGTTTGTCGTAATATCGATAATGAAGGACACGGTTTATGATAAATATTTTATTAAACGATATAGCTGTACGAATTATTTTAAATGATACGCATTGCGTGCGAACGCTCGCTTATTTGCAATGCCATTTTTTTTTAATATAACATATAAGAATTTATATAAAAATGTGCGTAATGTTTAAGATACGGTGGTAAACTCGCGATTATATTATTCGCATAAACCGAACTATTTTTTTATTCCATTTTATAATATTTAATATACAATTTTAAAGCAGACTGTTATTGGACATGTTTAATACTTTATATTTATTTTTAATAAAAAATCTGTATTTTTGGTTTTTTACAGGATCTTTTAACAATTTAGATAAAGGATTATTTAGCTCACGTTTCTGATATTTCGTTTATCTCAGGTACGTGAGAATCCAAAAATCCCTTTTTATGTGCAATAGAAAAAAAAAATTATGACCGAACTTTTAAAAAGTCCTCTTTTCTGATTTCTAATTTTTGTTCCCATAAATAATCTTGGTTTTTCCACTTCATTTTGTCTCAAGTCAGCTTTAAATATCTAAATACAAGTGCCTCATTAGATGCAATAATATACATGCACGGATAATCCGCACACGGATAATCGCGAGTTTACCGTTTATTTATATATTATAAATTAGATCAAGTCATAAATAATTTTCGTATTACTTTTTGCCATTCTCCATCCCATCCGATGTGTCACGACGTTGTTTTATCTTCCGGCCGATCTCAATGATGCCATGTCTGACTGTCCCGCATCCTTGACACGCAACTGGCCCACCGGAGTCTGGCCACTTTGACAACAGCTGTACCGGCAGCTCCTCGTTGCTTCGGACATGTTATACCCCGTCGTTGAATACGGCTCCAAATATCCGTCTCGAAATCCTCTTCAGAATATCCAATTGTCGCTCATCTTGCTTTGTCAGGACGGACCTGATGGAGACCCAGTAGAGTAGTAATAATAGTAAATCATTATCATCAGCTTCGAGACACTCAATCTCAATGTATCTTACCAGACTCTCTACGTCAGTAAAGCGACCTTGGTATGCGGGGTTTTTGTAAAGATTTTTCCCTCTCTTGGCAATTACTGGCATTGGGCGTGTATCATCTACCACAGTTGGTATCGGATTTTATCCTCTCGACTGTGTCCAGGCAAGTAAGAGGGTGTTTCTCTCGGTATTCGTTCTCATCTTCTCTAGGCATTATATGCTTATAATAAACGGCAAGTGATTATTAACCTTGTCACTCAATAGCAATCCTTTCATCATGGGTAAGACCTTCTCAAAGAGAGGATCCTGTCGAAAGAAGGAAGAGGAGCGAAAGTACGAGACTAGATAATTTATCGGTCAATTGTTAAGGGTTTACCTTCTAAGGGATTACTGGTTCTGTGGTGAGAAATCCGTTGAGTTTGTGTTGCCATATATTCAGCATTATTTTGTATGGTAGGTCACACCGGCGTGACAACTGTTAATTATCCGCAAACATATCTAGAACTCGTAAGTTTCGTTAATTCGAGTGGTTGCCTGGAGGCTGCTCGTTAAGTTCACACAACACTCGTACTTGCTATTATGTTCCTAATTTCTTTGTCTGATGATGACGATTTTGTATGGCTTCTATTGTGCTATTTTTTTCGTCGTTGTTGGAGTTGCCTCCGTCCTTTCGGAACAACAACATTAGTTGAGATTTGGGCCGGCAAACCAACGCCACCATCTTTCTTCTTTGGTCGGCACCCTCATGTCTGAGGATCGTGATCATTCTCGTTCCGAAAGTTCTTGATTTTGTCTCTCCGGGATTCTCTGCATTCTGCATCCCGCATCGCAGCTACTACGGTGGAGGCTGTGGCGTCTTCACTGTCACTTCTTAGCGGGCAATCGCCCCTTCCTGCTTCCTTTGTAATGCTTCCAAACGCCGCATTTGCTTCTCCTTGCTATCGCTTTCCGGGTGAGATTCCCAGCATCAGGCGGCATTCAAAGTCGGTCTTCTTTGTAGTTCCTCACTTCTTTTGAAACGGACATCGCAGCGCGAATGTCCATGGTATTCTTAGCAGACGTCACCAGCACCACATTTCAAAGGCATCAATTTTCATATTTTCCTTTATGGTCCAGGTTTCTACGCCGTAAATAAAAATTGAGAATACCAGATTTTGCACTAAACATTTTTTTGTCTTTTTGGATATCCCCCTGTTTTTCCAAATAGTTGATAGCTTTGACATCGCGGTTTTTAGCCATCACTATTCGCCTTCTTATTTCCGGCTCACAATTTCCGTTACTCTAGTGATCCGAGATAAAGAAATCATCTTAACGATAGTCTAAAACGGCCATCGGATGTGGCATTGCTTAGGCGAGTTTGTAGCGAGTGGTAATGTGGTGGGAAACGGTTCAAGGTATCATCCCGGCATTTGCTTTCGGATGGCTAGGGGGCCGGGTTAATCTAGTTCGGGATAGTCTATAATAATCCGATAGGATACCATTTTGTGGCTATGCCATGAGTCAGTCTGTTCATCGGCTTCATTTAGAGTCAGGATGCCTCCGTTAAACTCTCTCAGTGGGCAATCGTTCACTATCTTCTTCATCACATCGTCTTCATGGGATTCCACAGAATAATCAGATCGTTTATCGTCTTTTAATGTCATGAAAATGAAATCATATATGACTTGGCCTAATATAATATTGAGTCATAAATAACTTCCGATGTTTTATCTCTTAAATATAACCTTCTCCCATCTTATAGACAACTTATCGATTCCTTCCTCATAAAATTTGCTGGGTTTAGACTGAAAGAAAGTATCGATCTGATTGACTTGCTCATCATTAATGAAAGTTTTTTCATGCAAAAAATTCTGTACGGAGCCGAAAAGGTGGTAGTCCGTAGGAGCAAGATCTGGGGAGTAGGGTGGATGTGGCAAAACAGACCAGTTGAGCTCCAGATTATTTTCTTGAGTCACTTTTCCCGTGTGTGGTCTGGCGTTATTGTGTAACAGGACAACGCCTTTCGGATTGACGAATTCAGACGCTTTTCATGAACTCTGTATGTATCGGCAGTAATCGGTTCGTTGCGCTTCATCAGCTCGTGTTGAATTATTCCTCGACGATCCCTCCCACCATAAAAACTTTCTTTTACTTTACTTCTTACACGTTTTCTTGCCATGAATATTGGCTTTAGAGTCCGGGAGGGGTGGTTGATCCTTATCCAACCATTGTCTTTTGTGGACAATATTTTAATAGGTGATCTATTTTTCATCCTCCTGTCGCCTTATTCGGGTTCAGAATAACACGACTGTAACATCGACCACGCTAAATAGTTGTCAAATGACTGGCAGGCCACTTATCTATCTAGTGAAAACAAAAATCCCCTTATCGGGTGACTCACTGCGAGTAAATCCAAACAACTTCTACCAGAATCGGAAGGTATTTATGACGCAACCTAATATAATGTAACCCAATCTCAAACTATAAATGTATATATATATAAATGTTTAAAACGAGTATTTAATTTGAGATGTACTTCTTTATTTGCACTGCGATCGATCGATGATCGATCATTGAAATTATTTCACCCTATATCTATGTACATAACTGAAAATTGATTATACTCGGTACGCTTAAATTAGTCGTAGGTTTAAGGTCCATGTTCCGGAGTCGTGCTCCCAAAGGCGCCGGGGTCGTATCACAATATAAATCATTTAAATATAGCCGATAGTTAATACAATAATATATTATAAATGTCGAGCGGCTCGATCGGTGTTATTAATATTTTATTCAAAGAATTATCTACGTACGTTAATCTCGATCTGACGATTTTGCCGAGAGTTATTGAAGTGTTTGATCTGTATATTAAATATGTGCCTAAAGACGCCGTCGCAATGAAAATCAGACGCGTTCGGGAAGTGTGCGAGAAAATCGTGGAGACGAGACTGCCTTATCGGATTTGGAAAATAAAGACTGGTTCGTTGTATTATGCTTTGTGATTGAAATGTGCGCTTTCGTTCAATCCCCCGGCGCCTTTTATTTATATATATATATATATATACGCAGTTTATAACCAAAAATATGCCGCTTTGTTATCAATCCGACGATCCGTTTCACGATAAAATCTATCGGACGTTTATTATTTCGTTCCGTCCAGCAATATATAGTCTCAGATACGCCACGATCTAAAAATGATACAATTTCTAATCGATCTTATCACCGCCGCTTTAAAAATAGAGCCACTACGTTTCCGTTTTATCTCTGCGTTTTTATTATATACGTCGTTGAGCGTGTACGTCGCATAGTAATATTGATCGTTTCATCGATTCCGTAAGTTTTATGCCGTAATTTTTTAACGTTATTAATTTTTATTATACGTGGACGATTGGTGTTGTGCTGTGTTTATATTGTCAAATTGTTCCGATTGTATTTTATCCGCAACGATGTCCGTTGACGTGTAACTTGTGCGAATAATACGACGGGCGTTCACAAATGTTTAGAGTTTATTTCATATATTTATTTAAACGAGTAGCGAACAAACGAGTGTATGTTTAAATCCATTTTATATCTTTATTATCATTATTTTTAAGCGTGTATTTTATGTAACGTCCGACGCGATTATACGCCCGATCCACCGAAAACGTAATAAATATTAATACAGCGTTTTTCACTTCAAATTAAACCTTTTGCAAATCAAATTGATACTTTTAAAAATTAATTTCATATATTGGGTCTACCAAAAAAGTACTGTACATTTTTAAAAAATGCCTTATCCCTAGAGGCGAAAAATTATTTTTTTGTGGTACCAAAGGACAGAAACGAGTGATAATCGGAGGGTGCTAAGTCCGGGGAGTATGGTGGATGCGACAGAATTTCCGATGTGAGTTTCTGACGAGTCCCTAAAGCAGTATGTAGCATTATCATGAAGCAAGATGATGTCCTTCCTATTGAACATCGCCGACCTCTTTTCTTGGAGTGTTCTTGGAGAGGTACTGTTCCGACAGTACCTCTCCGAATTTAGCTTTTCGTTCGGCTTCAACGGCTCAAAATGTAATGGTCCTCAAATGTCCCTCCATATACACAACATTCTCTTATTCAGGCTCAACTTCGGTTTAGAGGTAGAGGTTATGCTCTTCTCCTTGCGATGTTTTCATAGGTAATCCACTTCATCCCCAGTTATCATCAGGTCCGAGAAGGGTTTGATCATTCGAATTCTTCTCACTTAACTCATCTCGAATATTTCCACACCAATCCTAGTTTCCGAACATGGTCCGAAATGGTTTGTTGAGCTGAATCAAGCCTTCAAGGATTTTACTCTAACATGATCTTGACAGAACTTTCCGGTAGACTACCAGGTTTTTGCATAATCATATGTCATAATCAGTGTCTCTGATGATGCATCAATAGAGGCCAGGATTCATCTCGTAGAGTGTCGTTATTTAATATTTTAAGCCTACTACGACCTGGTTCATCCAGCAATGAAGAGTTTCTAGACGGAAATCAGGCAAACCCTCACTCCGGATGCTCGTTCGGCAACAGACTCATCTCTCCGCAAATGATTTTACGCATAATGGGGGCAAATTCGCCATTTTTAAAATAAATATGCTATATATGATCTTGATCCGTTACCGTAATTCCCGTTTTTCCACTATTTGCTTTCAATTTTTAATTTATTTTTTTATATTTTTCACTTTATTTAGAATCCGCTCGTCTTACCCCCAATATACGTTTTCCCTCTATATACGTTTTTTATCATTATAGAAATCTGCCAAACTACTTTCTGGATGGTCTAGAATTTAATTTTTTGAAAAAAGTATGTTCCCCGAATGTTTGATTGATAAATAGTAGTAAAGCGGGTACTAAATGTACTCAAAAACAGAATCCTTAAATTCCTTATATTCCTTAGTTTCCATAGTACCCCGATTCTAATCCTGAATACGTTTTTATCATTTCCTTGAAAAACATAATACAGTCTTATATTGATAAATAGACAATATTGTCAAAATGTCTAAATTGCTTCTTTCTACGAAATGCTAATATTTTCAATGAAATTACCAGTGGCGTACGGTGGACTTGATGTTGGGTGTGCTGAATGTGGAAAAAAA